>PVIC010012210.1:0-40066 GCA_004025085.1 Thryonomys swinderianus | reverse complement strand
CAAACTCTTCTCAAATTCTAACCACGCCATTTTTGAGGTTCAGAGAAAAGTTCTATTGGCTTTTTCTTTCTTTGCAAATCAAAAATTCCTCTTTTCAACCAAACTGATATGAGAACTATCATATTGAGAAAAACAAGAAAAATACTTTCAGCTAACCTGCCCAAATGCCAGAAGATATTATGATCAAACTTGTATGCTGAGAGAAATCTAGACAATGAAGTGTTTGCCCAGAGCCGTCTTTTTTTTTTTTTTTTTTGAGACAGGGTCTCACTGTGTAGTTCAGGCTGGCTCTGAGCTCACTATGTAGCCCAGGCAAGCCTCGAACTCAGCAATCCTCCTGTCTCTGCCTCCTGAGTGCTGGGATTACAGGCGTGAGCCACCACGCCCAGCACTGTGGTATGTGGTATTGATGGCTGGTGGGTGTGAGTCACCACGCCCAGTATTGTATGTGGTTACCGGGGATGGAACTCAGGACCTTGCACTTGCGAGGCTGGCGCCGGAACCACTGAGCTAACCCTCCGGCCCACCCAGAGCCATCTTAATCACAAAACACTAATTCAGCCACTATAATACCAGCACTAACTGGGAGCTGGTGAGAAAGCAGAAAGCAGCCCTCAACGCAGTGCCCCTCTCTTCCGAAATTAAATCCAGTTTCCATATTCAGGAGTAACTCATTATGACATAGTTCTCCACTTCAACACATAAAAAGTAAGTACAAATAATATGTATCGCTCAGTGCTCAATGGTACCATGCCTGCCTGGCAAGTGCAAGGTCCTGAGTTTGATCCCCAGTACAGAAAAAAAAAAAGAACATAGGTCAGAGATTTAGCTCAGCAGTTCCAGCACCTGCCTAGCAAATTCAAGGTTCTGAGTTTGATCCCTGGTAACCACATACAATAATGCTGGGTGTGGTGGTTCACGCCTGTAATCCCAGCACTCGGGAGGTAGAGGCAGGAGGATTGCTGAGTTTGAGGCTTGCCTGGGCTACATAGTGAGCTCAGGGCCAGCCTCAACTACAAAGCAAGACCCTGTCTCAAAAAAAAAAAAAAAAGCACAAATAAATTATGCATCATTTCCTTCAATTTTTATAAGGTTTTGTGTAGTAGCAAGCAAGTTGTGAGTGACGAATTTCATACTAACTTCATTTTGCATTCATTCCTTTTGACAATCTTCCTTCTGCTGTTGGCTGTTATCAGAGGAAAATAATTATTTTGGACACATTATTTAACTAATAAGTCATGTGAATCACTAGTGTATTTATTACAGTTGGAGGTTTTTATATTTTTTGTTTCAATCGACACCTAGTAATTGTAAGTATTTATGGAGTAGAGTGTGACATTTCCAAACATGCCTAGAGGGCAAAGTGCTCACATCAGGGAAATTGGCATATCTCTGACCTTAGACACAACATTTCTTTGTCTTTGGAAAATCCAAAACAATTTCAGTTTCTAAGACTTTAAATATTCTTCTCTACATACACATTCTCCCTTTGGTAGTTTTTACAGACCTCATGTCAAGGCAAGGCCTAGATGCTAAAATTGTTTCCCGGAGTTTTTTTCTGATTGTCTGTTTTTCTTATGAAATTTATTCTGTAACACTTCAAACCACATCAGTTCCTCCCACATGCCCAGCAAATCAACTATTACTCTTTTCTTCATTATTACTTTATCAACCAACATGCATTTCGCTTTACAAGGATCTTCACCCTTTAACCAAATGCAGTTAGAAAAATTCCTTATCCAGGGAAATACGTGCCGTCTTCACCTTCCAGCTAAATGCAAAGTATAAAATAGACATTATGTGCAAATACTTAACAAAAACCTCTTAATGAGGGGGTCTTTCTATGACATGGACAGTACATGACAGCAGCACGATAGTCTTTTGATTGAGTGGATGGCATTAAGCCCTAGTGAACTTGAAATATTTCTTCCTTAAAATATGAGGGCAGAATATTTGTGCTGTCTGGGCTAAATGGCAACATTCCATGGAAATCACTTCAGAAGCTATCTTCAGATACGAAAATACTCCGGGGAGTAACAGACCATTTTCCAACGATTTTTTTTTTAATCCAAAATGAAAACAATCCGGTTTTGAAGCCTGACACAAGCAAAATTGATCCCTTTGGTCTTTCCTTCCCTCCTTATCTTTCCCTCCCTACTTCCTCTGGATGGAACAAACCCCAGCAGAAACCAAGGGTTTCAACTCACTGTCATCAATAAGAAAGGACTTAAGGATGTACTGTCAGGATTTGTCCCGGAGAACTGCTAACAGAGAAGTCTAGATGATCTCACACATGTTGAAGCTTTAATTCAGAAAAGGCAGTCATAGAAAAGGTTTCTTCACTACTACGGTTAAAAGGAAATCTGGATTCATAAAAGCACTCTTCCCTTCCTTATTTTGCTTCGTGGCAGAACTTGTCATGAGCTGCTTTAGTTAATGAAGACTTCAAGGGAACTAAGGGAAAACAGCAAAGCTTTGCACAGCGCAGCCAAGAAGATCACTAAACACCACAGACTGGCTGTCTACCAGGAGGCCGAATGCACATTTGGAAATGTGACTGCCATGTAATACTTCGCTCTCCATTGCTCCAGAGAAGATTTACAAACTATTAAGACGCATTAGGATTACTAATGCAACTTTGTTACCAGTTAATGCCAATGATTTCAGCCAGAACTGCTCAATCTGCATAAACTGGATAACACAGTGTGAAAGTACAGGATATACTCTTCGCCTTGTACTTTTAAAAAAAGCTTCTCTAATTTAGATTTGTCACTAGGAATATCGTAACTCACTAAAGCTGAGTATGTCAGAAAAGAGTAAATCACTTTAATGAGTCTGACAAAAATGTCTTAGTCGGGCTGCATAAGAATCTAACACTAAAAAGAAAGAGCCAAACAGACCGTGGAGAAGAGAAGTGAGTTCTGTAAGAATGACCGAGGGGTCCCCCCCCCCCAGGATTTGTCTCTAAAAAGACCAAAGAATCTGAGTCTTGGAGTCCTGAGTGCACAGGATCTCAGATTGCACCTGTTCCTTCAGAGTCCACAGGCTTCATTTTATTGATTCAGGGCCTTATCTAGTGGCAATAAATTCCCCCAGAGGGAAGCCCCAGCTCGGTCTGTGAGCCTAGCCGCCCGCAGCGGGCAGTGGGGCCGCCTCTCCTTCCCAGACTGCCTTGCGGGCAATGGCCCTGGGAGTTTGCTGCTTCTGTTCAGAATTTTCTAATTAGGAACCACTGCATCGCAAGAGTCTCATCCGTATTGCCACACCAGTCAGCATGGGACTCCTGGAGCCCCAGAAAGAGGGATAGTGGAGGGAAGGCAGCAGGGGAAAGGAAAGAAAACGCAGCAACAAATTTCTCTGCAGTTAGGAGTGTAAAGTACACTGGACCCGCAAGGCTGACAAAAAGTTTCAAATTTTTGAACCCAAACACTAAGAAATCAGTAGCAGCTCTGCAAATATGAGAACCTGCTCTGTAAATAAAAGGCTGCTACTAGGAGCTGCGCACTACACAGAAAGGGCATTTGCTTGCCCGGGGCAGAGGCCCCTGAAACCAGCACCCCCCGCCCATTTGTGCAGACGTCTGCGTGGGTTTTGTCTCTCCTTTAACGGCAGAAGCATCCGGAAGCGGAAACAGAGCTGCTGTGCTCTCGCTCCAGCCCCTCTCTGGTTTTGCTTGGTCGGTTTCCCTCTGGAGAAATCATAAAAGACCTGGAAACGGGGTCCCTCCCTAGGCAGCCCGGGCCAGCCTTTCCAGAGAAAGGCCCAGCACTAAGCGCTGGCCCCGAACATCCCGCGGTCAGAGAAAGGCGCCAGCGGCTCCGGCCGCGCTGGGTCTCCATCCGACCGGGTCCGAGGTGTGGCCGTTCTCACCAGGTTGAGCCACTAGTTTTCAGCCTTTTTTTTTTCCTTTTTTTTTTCCAGATCGCCAAAGCATCCATTATTTGAGTCTAGGGTCTTTCTCAATAAGCAAGTTCGCTGTTCGAGACAAGAAGAGTTGCGGGTTTGGGGTTCAGTCAACTTAAACGCATCATCCGCAGAGCTCACACGGCCCCTAACTACTACTGCTCCTGGGGCGCGCGCCTTCACGCCCGGGCGGCGGGCGGGCCAGGCCTGCAGGTGCCTTCGGCGTCCCCACCGGGGAAGCGCCGTCCCGCGCCCGCCGACCACAGGCCGCCCTCCTGGAGAAGAGGGAGCTGTCCCCCAGAGTCAGCCCCGGCCGGGGAGGGCTCCGTGGACACAGGCACCTCGCGACCTTGGTTTTTTTCTGCTTGGAATCTCAAAATAAGGAGCTACGCGCCGGAGCTCGGGGCTGGGCGCCGGCCCTCTGTTGCCTCGGGTCTGAGCAGAGGCGCAGGGCGAGTCCTCTCTGCGCGCGCGGCGGGGGCGGCCAGGGGACCCCGATGAAGCCACCCTGCGGCGCGGTGCAGCAGGGTGAAGGCTCTGGGAACCTGTGCAGCCGGGGGGAGGGAGCAGGCGGCCCTCAGAGACGCTCTGCTTTGGGGAAGGGCACCCCCAGAGGGCAGCGGCGAAGCCTGAGGATGGACGCTCCGCGGGCGTCAGTCCCAGGTGGAGAAAGAGGTGTCACCCACCAGGTGGCCCCCAGAGCGCAAATGCCGGTCGTCCCCCCGCTGCCTGGGGGTAGGGGCCTAACGGCATTTCCACCTAGATGCTTGCAGCGCAGTTGTACCGCTTAGATTCCTGATCCTTAACCCCTCAGTGCCTCAGTTTCCTCGTAACTCTTCAGGTGCCGGGGCCGGGCGGACCTGAGAGAGGGCGCCCGGTCCTCCGTACCATCCGCTGTGCGCGCCTCCCAGGGAGGCTGCGCTGACCTCCGAAGCTCTTGGACAGCTACCTCGCGCCCTTCTCCAGGACGCCGCGCCTGGTAGCAAAGGCCCTGCAGACCCACCCGCCCCATCCGAGGGAGGACAGCGCGGCCACCGTGATGCGGACCCAGGGGCTGCCCGCCCCAGGCCAGCGATCGACTGCGGGCATAGGGTGGGGCATATACGTGCTCGGAAGCAAGAGTCTGTCCGCTCCCCGTGCGCGTCGGGCTGGGCCCTCGCCTCCCTGCCCCTTGCGGACGCCCGGTCCTGGGACTCGGGAGCCTGGCGACCCGCGCGGGGCAGCAGCTGCCGGCCACAGACTGGCGCGGCCAGCGCAGGTTTAACCTAACAACTGAACTGTTCCAAAGACATTGGCCGGGGGGGGGGGGGGCAGATTTTCACCGCCCTGAGGACAGGACGGCCGGGAAGCGGTCTCTGCCCAGAACCTGGGTTCTTCGGGCCCGCGGCTCTTGGGCGGGAAGAGACTGGTCTGGCCGCCGAGGGCCCCAGGCAGCCCCGTGGGCAGGGTCCTGGTGGGGTGGGCACCCCGCCGCTTACTAAGGGGCACGCGAGCAGGCTCTGCGTGCGGAGACCCTCAGGGATAAACGCTGGAGGAGCAGGCGCGGACGGCTTTGATGCATCCCGGCCGGAGGAAGCGTGGGCCACAGGGCCGAGCGGGCACGGGGAGGTGGGGACACGGGGCACGGCGGCGGGGCCCTCGGCTCTGAAGCGACTGCCAGGCACCCCAGGGAAGGGTCCAGGGCGGTGGCCCGCGTCGCTGCACCAGCTTTTCGCACAGACAGCACCCCGGCCTCCCCCGGAGCTCGTTCCGACCCCGAGGACCGCAGGTCGCGCCGGAGACACGCGCAGGCCCCCGAGGAGGACCAGGGAGGGAACGAGACAGGGACGAAGGAACGGAGGCGCCCCAGGGAGCGGCGCGCAGAGGGACGAGGAGGGCGCCGCGGGCGCGGCCAGGCCGGGGAGTCGGGCCCAGTGAGCCGCCCGGCCGCAGACTCTGGCGGGACCCCGGCGCCCCCTGGTGGCGAGCGCTGCCACCCGGGCTCCCCAGACAATGCCGGGAGGAGCCGCTCTGGGCGGGCCGTGGGCTCCCGGAGGCCCAGCTAAGTGCCCGGAGGCTGGAGGTGGCCCCGGGGAGGCGCGCTGGGGATGCGGACGAGACGGCGAGAGGACACTCAGTGCCGCGCCCGGGGTCAGGGCCCGCCTGTCCCGAGCTCAGGCCCCGAACAGCCATAGGTTTCCTTTGGGTTTTTAGCTTTTTTCAACGCCGCATATGTTTGGAAGAGAAGCTTTAAGGCCTCACGAGGCTTAAGTTAGAAGCGCCTAGGGCCAATTCGGGAGGAATCGTGGCCTTTACCGCTCCCAGGTTTTTTTTTACAGGCCCAGAACTTGGGGCTCAGAAGCGCACTCCCTCCAGATGGCGACCTTCCTGCTACTCCACGACCTGGAGCTGGGAGCAGAAAACAGTGGGTTGTCGCCAGCCGCTCGTGAACATTTTCCTCAATCCACGGGATCGCTAAGGGGCCTCCGCGACTTGGGACGGGGAAGGGGGCGTCCAGGCTGCAGCATCCTCCGGAAGGAAGGAAGGAAATGGAGCCTCCAGGGTCTGAACCTCGGTGGCTCCAAGTGGCGGGAAGTAATAACAATGCGCTGCGCTTACATGTGAAAGACCCTCGCTCGGAGGGGATTATCCCTGCGGGGGGCTGTTCCGAGCCGGGACCCCGGTCACACTCTGCATCCTGTTCTCAGTTTACAGCCCTGGAACCCCACAGACATTAGGGTCTCCCGCTCCGCGAGAGCAGAGGTCGGCTCGTGACAGCCGGCCCAGCGCGGCGCCCCACGCGTGGTGCGCAGCAGGTGAGGGAACCGCCCCTGCCAAGCTCTCCGACTGGGCTGCCCGCTGTGCCCAGTCCGCCGGCTGTCGGCCCGAACCACTCTTCCCAGCGGCGCTCTGGAGCCCACAGCGAAGCTCTCCGGGTCCGTCTCGAGGGCCGGTCTGTGCTGGGTCACCCCACTCGCTGACGGGGGCAAAGCCTCGTGATTGCGAGATGTGCAGAGGCCTTTCCACACGGGCACACACCCCGAAACCAACCCGGTCTCGTGCTGTTATTTCGTTGCCCCTGCAAGGTTTAGCTCGTGTTCTACCTATGCTTCTAATGTTATCTGTTCTCCACTAAGGACTGGAGGGGGCCCAGAGCGCGGGTCTCCAGCAGGAACCCCCGCGCGCCGAGCCAGTGGGCGCAGGTCCCGGGCTCCAGCCCCGGGCACGAAGGGCCAGATGCGGGGGGTGGGGGGTCCTGCATCTACCAGGCAGCGGCTCCGCCGCAGAGCCCTGCGCGGGCCGAGCGCGTCCACAGCTCGCACAGCCCGCGCCTGGAGACCCACTGTGGGGCGCAGCGCCCGGCCGGGCTGTTCCGTTTGCTGTAGAAAGCAAGCGTGGGGCGTGCGCAGCCGCCAGTGTGGGGAGGGGCGCCCGAATTTCCTCGCAGCAAGCCCTGGAGACTAGAAAGTAGTGACCAGCCCTCCTCGGATTTCTCTCCACTGGCTCCTCCCTCACTGCAGATTTGCATAAAAAAGCCCAAGGAAAGTCTGGCAGCGCCCCAGCCCGGCTCACTCCGCTCCCCCAGGTCGGAGCCCCTGAGCTGCGCGGGCTTGCTGCGCCGGGCTTCGCTCGCTCCCCAAGCGCCCGAGCCCCTCCGAGTGAGCCCGCGGGCCAGGACGAGCTCGGCCGCCCCGCGCTCCCCGCTCGGCTCCCTGCGCCCCCCGGGGTAGCGCGCCCACGATGCCGCGGGGCCCCAGCTCGCTGCTGCTGCTCGCGCTCGCCCTGCACTGCCTGGGCTCGGCGCGCGGCCTCTTTCTCTTCGGCCAGCCCGATTTCTCCTACAAGCGCAGCAACTGCAAGCCCATCCCGGCCAACCTGCAGCTGTGCCACGGTATCGAGTACCAGAACATGCGGCTGCCCAACCTGCTGGGCCACGAGACCATGAAGGAGGTGCTGGAGCAGGCGGGCGCGTGGATTCCGCTCGTCATGAAGCAGTGCCATCCGGACACCAAGAAGTTCCTGTGCTCGCTCTTCGCCCCCGTCTGCCTCGATGACCTAGACGAGACCATCCAGCCCTGCCACTCGCTCTGCGTGCAAGTGAAGGACCGCTGCGCCCCGGTCATGTCCGCCTTCGGCTTCCCCTGGCCCGACATGCTCGAGTGCGATCGTTTCCCGCAAGACAACGACCTGTGCATCCCCCTTGCTAGCAGCGACCCCCTCCTGCCGGCCACAGAGGAAGGTGAGCTTCCCTCCCCGGCCTCCTCCTGGCTCTGCTGTCTCCCAGAGCGTGGGTCCGATTCGAGAGCCCTCACCCTCGTCCTTTTATCCCACCCCACCCCCACTGCGCCCCGAGCTACACTCAAGGGCAGTCAAAAGGGACAGTGGAAGAAAACGAAACACTGAAAGGTAGTTTTTCTTTATAGATTCTTGTTAAGGACGCTACGCTCCTAAGATCTCTGAAGTGGCCCCGAATGGAGAAGTTGCTGAGCACCCTAGCTGGGCTCCCCACGCTGCCCCTGGCGCGTTCTTACCTCTGGGCAAGATGCCAGGGTCCCGGGAGTGTTCCCCGTAGGGCGCGATGGCCAAGGTGTATGAACAGATGGCCTCTTTGTCCGTGCCAATGTAAGTCTGGACCAGTACTGCTTTGGACTCTTGGAAGTGGTCCAAATTGGACTATTTGGAAATTGAAGATCGGTTGTAACTGCCCAGGTGTGTGAGGAAGAGAGCAGAACGGGAATCATCTATCACTATCAGCTTTTATCTTAGGAGTGGTTTTAATTAACTAGAGAAAATCATGCAAAAGAGTTTCCTAAGTTTTTAGAAAACCCAGGGCGAGTTCCTGAGCAAGAAACCACCAAAGCAATGAAATCCTCGTGGGTTCCCGATATTCTTCCTAAAAGGAAGAGTACAATGAGTGTGGGCTGACTTAGGTCTCCCGGGAAGGGAAGGGGGCTCCCTAACAGCCTTCAGGGCTTCAGCAGCATCCCCCCTTTCTGTCTCTTAATTGTTTTCCTACAGACATCATTAGTTAAAGAAAATGCAGACTTGTTTAGCAATCTTTCCTGGCAGGCACTATGAGTTTGCAATCATCTTATTGGTTAGGTTTCTAATTTATTGCAAATGTTTGGCATTTTTCAAACGTTTGTCCAACATATACCATAGATCAAGCATCACAGGTTAGTAACAGTTTATATAAATCATGAGAGCTCCTGATTGAAATGTTTCCTGTAGGTTGGGTGAGGAGGACTCAGGTGGTTATGGATAGGATGCTTTTGTTGCTTTTCACTCTCAGCACCAACTTTACACACTGTACATGTTTTAAAAAAAAATCACTTTCCTCCTTCAAAAGTCTGTGCTTTTCATATTTTGCTCTTTGTGGTTTTTTGACTAGTTGGATAACTCTGATGAGTTATCAACTCTGAAGTTTTTTCTGTGAAAGTTTATTATCAGTGAAGATCTATTATCATCTAAATTTAAAGACAACACTAAAACATTTATAAATGAATCCCCCCCCTCAAGAAATCAAACTCTTTTAGAAGAGGTTTTGGTGGAATCCCCAGGTCTGCTCAGCTCGCCTAGACAGCTTCATTATGTCTTTCATTGGTTTTGGAGACAGGTTTTTGTTTGGGGTTTGGTTTCGTGTCTGTTTTGAACACCGAAACAGGCAAAGAGGGGCAAGAGGAACTTGTACCGGGATGCTGGTGAGTCGTGCGATACATTCTGCCCCACACAAGCCCAGTCTTGGCAGAACGTACAAGGTGAGCCCGCCCCAGAGCAGAGCAATCAGCAGTGAAGTGCGTTCCAAGATGGAAGCGCTGTTCTTGGGCCTCACACAGCACCAGCCACCTCTCCCCACGCAGACCTGAAAACTGGATGTGAGCCCCACGACAGAGAACAGCCACCCTGTGTCCCGCAGCTGAGGGTGACCACCTTTTGGCTGTGTTTTGTGGTCATGAGTTCTCCCAAGTCCCGTGGGGGTCTTAGGGGGTCTTTTGTAGCTTTCTTCTTGGATTCTGGGAATAACCTTTGCAGAGGGAATTGGGCCCAGGGTGAGCTGTGGCCTGTCCACCCAACTACTGACACACACACCTGACGTGTACCACAACCTCCTTTTGATTTGGGAATCATCATCCACTCAACACAACACACAGAGGTTTTCATCTGGAGCAACCTCTCACAGAAAGCAGAAAGGCCTTTCTGAGCCACCAGTGAGCCTCCCTTTAGAGAGAAGCCGGAGCACACAGACAATGGCGGCTCTGGCCTGGGGGACCCCCTTGTAGTTGTCCGCAGATACTGCCTGCAGCTCCTTTATAACTAACTTACTGATGGCTGCTTTTCATATTTCTAGCTCCGAAGGTGTGTGAAGCTTGCAAAAATAAAAATGACGATGACAACGACATAATGGAAACTCTTTGTAAAAATGATTTTGGTAAGTAATAGACCAACAACAGATTTCACACTCCGGTGTCCCGTTTAATGGTAAAACTTAAAAGGCAAATCAGTAAGAAGTTGCTAGGTAAAGGCTGAGTGAAATCAAACCACAGTTCACGCTCCCTGCAACTGTCTTCTTGCTTAATCTTGGTTTCCCTTGTCATTATTGTGTATTAAATTGTATCTTTTTACGTGAAATCCTTTAAATAGTAAACAACAAGAGTCATTCAAATTATCAGTGTTCTGTGGCACATAGAAATGTGGAAATTGGAAGTCTGGCTTTGGCTTTTGATGCCAGTGTGCATAATCCTGAGCAGTACCCTTTTCCAGTCGCTTGACATGTATACCAGGAACAGGACTGAAAATACTAACCTCTGCGAAATACAGGAAGCACAACTGGCCACAGATGGAAAATTGAACCCAGAGCATCAGATAAAAATATCACTTTATTTATAACCCCTCAGGATTTGCTCCCCTGTGCTCCATCATTAGTGAAGATATCTGAAGCTTTGGTTAGTAATTTGTGGGAGGGGGGTTCTTGAGAAGACACCTAATAAGCGCTTTTTCATAATCTCAAATCACCCTAAAAATCCTTTTTAAAGGACTTTTTTTGTGTGGGAAGTTCTTATGAGCAAGTGTAGACACAGTTGCCATATACTTGCAAATAGGAAAAAGAAAAGAGCTTAAAAGTTTACCAGGATTTCCCATGATGGCATGGTACCTGGAAACTAAAAAATGTATGTCCTTGTTACCCAAGTTCCATAAAGTATAACGCTTTTTAAGAGGATTATAAGAATAAAGAGCTGCAAACTGAAACTCCACTTGTACCTTATCTGCTGCCCTCAGACCCCAGGTAAGGGAAGAACCCCAGTTCTCCAAAGATCAATGATAAGGTCAGGGTTGGGCATGGCCAAGAATGTCCCCCGGACTCAAGGACATGTGCCTTCAGCCTGCTCCAGGGCAGGGCCCTGGGGCCGTGTTACAAGGCTCGGTACCTCTTCCAAGTGCAGAACTCTGAAGTTACTGGTACACAGCTACGATCCCTCTCTAGAGTCCATGAGTCATGGATTCTAACTGCTCTATATTACCATTTCGACAAACTAAACAAAGCCTGAATCTTCAGGAAATCCTCTGGCTTGTACTGCTGACAGCCTTCCACTCTCCTTAGCTTGCAGCCCTGAGATCCCAGCCAAGTCATCCCCGAACTCAGAATAATCCAGACACTGCTCTTAGGGCCAGGTCTCTTCCCACAATGCCCTGGCTTTCACTGAGGCTACTTCCAGAAACACCAGAGCCCCACCAAGAGGAAAGGTTTCAAGCTGATGAGGACGGGAGAAGAAAGTGCTTGCTGACCCTTCCCATTTAGAAGAACCGCAGATAGGGCTGACAGGGTTTGGATGTCTGTATTCAGACACACAAGTCTCATAGCCACAGAGGTCCACGCATGTGAGCAGTAGATAATCCCCGGGGAAAGCCCTTCCCTAACAGGTCTCAGCTCTCAGGCCTCGGACATGACTAAGGGCAAGATGGACAAATGGCATTTTAGTAATACTATATTCTTTAAATCCTATGTCATTTTCTTCTATAGTTTGTCTTTTGCACTACATATATAAATACATCTAACAGTATCTTTTTCCTGACTTCCTTGAAAATATTGGCTGTTAAAAACTTCAAAGCAACTGAATTTCAGGGACATATATGTATATATTACTGGCAGCTTTCTTTACCGAAGGCCCCCTTTTAAAGATGTGCCATCAAGGTCTGAGCAAAAAAAAGAAAAAAGAGGGGGTGGGTGTGGGTGCCATCCCATTCACAGAATCATACATGCAGATAATTCACAAGTTTTCTCTTCGGTTTTCTTACTCTGCTTTTGTTGGATAAAGGGATAATGAATTTCAAGAAAAGCATCATGTATTGTACACTGTGTGAACATTCTGAGTAATGGGTAGTAGGAGTGAGCACAGAACTCTAGATCGGCTTTCTGTTTTGTTTTGAGAGTCTGTGTGTAATACTGGAGATCAGACCCAAAGCTTCTGCAGTAGGCTACGCACTCTGCCCATTTTACTCTTATTTTGAGACACAGTTTTGTTAAATAGCCCAATCTGATCTTAAACTTGTGATTTTGTCTCGGCCTCCCAGAATGCTGGGCTGACAAGTGTGCACCGCCATGCCTGGTAGCAATGTGATTTATTTAACATGAGTTATCCAGGAAGGCACCAACTCTTCCCACTGCACCTGCAGTACAGGGGAAGGTATGACACCCTACTTCAATTAAGGGGGCTTCTGTGAATAAGGAATGGCCTAGAACGCCTTCCCATGTATACCGCGTATCACTGGGTCAGGTGGTGTGGTCACCCCTGCCTCTGTCCATGTGCTGAGTACCCAGGCATATCTCCTAGGGCAGCATAGTTACTTAGCACTTTGTTTCCCTGTCTTTGGTCTAAACATAAAGTCCAAAATGGAAGTCTTTAACATTTTCTCATTATTGTATTATGCACTTGCCAAGTTGGTTATTTTAGAGCTAGAGAAAGATGAGTAATAGATCTCTTGGGAAAAAGTACTTATTTTTTTCATGCTCTAGCTCAAGAATATTTTGTCTGACCAAGGACACTTCTCCCTCCATGCTGGGGTCTTCTCACATCCTGCCCCTATGGAGAGGCCACAGGAACATGTGACATTTCCACATGGCTCCTGCTTTCTCACTGAAGTCTCATAAACTGAGAACTGTCTCGGGCTCAGGTGCAGATCAGGGAAGACAACACATGCTGGCAAAGAAAGTCACAGCATCGCCAACTTTCCCTGCTGCGCTTCTGTCAGTTCTGTTGGCTACACAGCTACTCTCAGTCGAATTCCCTGTGTGATGTTTCAAAAAAGAAAAAGGAAACCTCAAAGAGTTATGAACACATCCACAAAACTCTCCTATTACTAGTTTAAACCACACTTTTGTTATAGTTTGTGTTCAGAAGTGCAGATGAGGTGGGAACTTTCTTTTTCAGAGGTAGTTGGATCTGGCATGTTTGATCCTGGGGTTAAGGACGTGTGATCACTAAACTACTATACATGAGTGATTAGTTGGACACCACCCTAATCCCAGTAGTCTAGATAAGATAAGGGCCAGAAGAGCTCTCTCTTGCCACCTTGCTGTTCGTGTGCCTTCTGCTGCTTCTCTGCGGTCCCGGTGCCATCCCAGCCTTGGAGCAGCCGGTTATGGACTGAAACCTCTATGAACTGTAAGCCAAATAAACTTTCCCTTTTAACATTAGGTGTTGGGTATTTTGTCTTGGCAGCAAGAGATAATTAACGAACACAGCATTAAACCGCACCGAGGTCAGGAAGTCACATTTGCACATCACCTACAAAGGACAGTGGTCAGCGCCCAGGGGCTGATGACACTTAAGGAAATTGACAGTGAAGGAGCTATGAGGACTAGAGTCTGAGTATTGAATGAGGCTAAGATGCTGTCTAACTGAGTGACCTGATGCAAGTCACTAGACTTCTCTGGGGATTTCAGATTATATACTATCCAAAGATTTTAGTGGAGTGACTCTTTCCAATGTTAAATTCTATTTCCTATGTTTTAGAGACTTGAAATGTATAGCAACATGTGTGTTTGTGGGGTTTTCTTACCCAAAGCGAGACTTGAGTAAGTTCATGACTATAAAGTGTCTTTTACAGTAACCTACTTACTTTGGCCCTTAACATTCTAATGAGTCTGCATATACATTTTGGAAACAGTGCACATATGATCTCTAAATGCCTCAGCTTTGGACAGGCAGAAGAGAACATGTGAGGATGAGGTCTTCAGAAAAGCACTTTGATGGCTGAACACGTTGTGCTCTTAAAAAGGCTCTTGCATATTTTTTTCTTCCTAGTTACTTTACCAAATCAAATGCAGCTGCAAGATCAATTCTCCTTCCCTAAAATCTGTTCTTTAGAAAACAATGATTGTGTGATACAATTTCCTTACAGGTTCGTCCAAAAACCTCTCCGATATAATAAATTGAGTTTAAAGTTTATAGCCCCAAAGGAATCATGTTTCACCTAAGAGTCAGGCATATCTTTTCATGCTGAAGTTTCCAATAGGAGAAGTCGCTTGTTGAGGAGAGCATGAACCACATGCAGCCCACTCCCCGGCTGTACAAATGGACCGGCCTGCTGCCCCCAGCTCCCAACCCCATCCTGAGGTCTCCTAACTTCTAGGAAGCTGCTTTTCTCTCAAGTCACAGCGATACGCAGCAGAGTGGCAGAGGGAAGCTCCAGGTCTATACTTAGTCACTCGTGGTAATCTGTGGTTCTTTCTACCGTTTTGTCTTTACAGCGCTGAAAATAAAAGTGAAGGAGATCACCTACATCAACAGAGACACCAAAATTATCCTGGAGACCAAGAGCAAGACCATTTACAAGCTGAACGGTGTGTCTGAGCGGGACCTGAAGAAATCGGTGCTGTGGCTCAAAGACAGCTTGCAGTGCACCTGCGAGGAGATGAATGACATCAACGCGCCCTATCTGGTCATGGGACAGAAACAGGGCGGGGAGCTGGTGATCACCTCGGTGAAGCGGTGGCAGAAGGGGCAGAGAGAGTTCAAGCGCATCTCCCGCAGCATCCGCAAGCTGCAGTGCTAGTTCCGGGGTCCCAGCGGCTGGAGCTCACTGACCATTTCCGGTGGACAATTTTCGCCCAGAACATCGCTTCCGGTTTCCCAAGCACGGCCTAGGCCTCTCCATCCACAGCCTGGAGCCGCTCTGCAGCCTTTGCACGTTTCTATCACAGCATTGCCAGAGTTACAAGGCCCTAGGAGGCCTCAGGAATGGATATCTGTCTCCATATAAAGGAAAAGCTCAAACTAAAAAAGTCATGAATGTTCAGAAGGGCTCATCTGATGGCTAATTTTAAATAGGTGAGACTGACCTGGGCCCCATTTTTTTTTTAACTCAGTTGGCCAGAATCAGCTGGTTTTTACCACCCACTGAAGTGGCCTTAACATGCAAGTGCTTCATTTTTCCCTGTGGCTCAAACTAGTGGTTTGCAAACTTCGTTGGGATAAAGCAGGCTGTTACCCCAACACCTTCCTCGGCTCCAGCCTGAGACTAAGAATTCACTTCCCATGTTATGGCCTCGCTAGGAACTCACATTGCTGCATGTATCACATCCCAGCTGCGGTATTTCCATTTATAAAAAGCACATTAACCATTCCTCATAGCATGATTTCTTCAAATAAAGGGCCGATTACATAAATTTTCTAATTGATTTGGATACTTTATGCCTTGTTTAAAGCATTTTTACTTAATTTTTTCTAAATGAAACCATTGTAGCTTACATGTAATATACAAGTAGTTTACCTGAAAAGTTGTAAAAATACTGCTTTAACCACACTGTAAATATTTCAGATAAACATTATATTCTTGTATATAAACTTAACATTCTTTTTACCCATAGTCTTGTGTCTTTTCTTGCTACAAGGAGCTGAGTGGGAGCTAGATGAGTGGTCACTGTGTCTCAGAAGGTCCCGCCCTCTCACCCCTGCAAGTCTTCTGCTTCTCAAGTGACTGAGTCTCTCCCCCTCCATTCCTCTACCCTCTCACCTTATACCACACAAATTGTATGAATTTCAGCACCACTGATGATGCAGAAGGAAGCAGACACTGAAAGAATCTTGTCCTTTTCCAGCTCAGCTGTGGCTATGTGCCATCATTAAACTTCTTTCATGACCTTTACATACTTTATTTTCATTTCCTGATTTTTATAATGAAAACTAGTCATTGCAAAAATAGTTGTGCCTTTAATATTTAAACCTTAACCCAAGGATAAAGGAGGCCATGGCTTCGAGGGATTAAGGGAATGGTCAAAGACTGGCGTTGGGCTGAAAAAGGGACAGACATCCTCTGACAAAAGGTTTGATTTAGTCCATGTCAGCTGCTGTAACAAAACTGTAGACTGAATGATTCATAAACATTTCACTTCTCACAGTTTTAGAGGCTGGTGAACCCAGGTGCCAGCAGATGAGGTATCTGATGAGGGCTCTGTTCCACAGACGAGTCCTTTTGTTTTCACAGGGAAATGGGGTAAACAAGACGCCTGGGACCTCATGTGTATAGGGACACTAACCTCATTCATACAAGGACATGTTGACCTAGTCCCCAGCTAAATGCCTGACTTCCTAATCTAACCCCCTGGGAGGTAGACTTGGACATACGCATCTCAGAGAGACACAAACACTCAAACCATAGCAGTGTCCTCTCAAACTCCTCATTTTATTATGGAGCCTCCACAGAAATCCTACTGGACAGATGAGGAAACTTAAGACTCCAGGATCGGACAGCAAGACTCCAGAAGAGGGAACACCAGGACTAAAACTCAAATTCTGCCTTCTCTGCAACCTATGAGCAAAATAGAGGAAAATGATAGCACTCACCTATTGAACAAATAGTTACTAGTGCCAGGCGTACAAACATTAGTCCTTGTTTTTATACTGTTCGTGCGAGGAAGTGAAAGTATTTTTAACTAATTATATAGAGCAAGAATACAGGTTTATGTGAGTACAGCTCTCTGCCACCAAATCTGAAAATTTTAGTGAACTTCTTGTGAAGCCTTCTCCTGATGGTATTTTACCAACTTGGCTGAAAGATTTCCTGAACGTTCAGTCACGATCACTTCCATACTGAACTGCAGGTTCTCCTGACACCCAAAGTGAAGAGTCCATTGCCCAAACTGCCCGGATTAACCCGACCACTTCATTTTTCTCTGCACTGTTACCTGATTCTGCTTTTCATCTGATTCCACACACAAACTCAGGGCACATTCTGCTCCCACAGAACAACTACAAAAGCAAACTGAGGAGAGGGGAAATGTCATGGGTCTCTGTCAACCCTCATTTTAAACATTTGGAAGGGAGACTCAGGACCCTAAAGTGGGCAGAAAGAGAAAGAGAAGACCAAAGGTCAACGAAGTTAGTCTACCAAAGATTAGAAATCAGAAAAGGGAAATATATACAATGCACCAAAAGTAATGAAAAGAAGCAATTTGGAAAAAAACCAGCCTGTCTGAATGCTCCCTCTCCAATCAGGCCAAAATTTATGTGCATATATAATAGGATGCAAAACCTTCGGCTCCAGAGGGCAAGTTGATGCCAGGCACAATCTCCCTCAGTCGTTTGAACAGCTCTGGCATCCCGCCAGCATCTCCCTCCTACCATGGACATCTCTCCGTGCACTTTCCTGCCCCACTCCCACCCACCCCCACTTTTTGGTCCTGTCTTTGATGATGGTGCAACCTCTGAGGCAGGCACGGGACAGAGTGGGTAGGTTCTAGTTTGATTTATTGTTTTCCATGATGGTTCAAACAAATATGGCTCATTTATTCTTGAGATAATCATGATTGTTTTCTTAATTACTTTTTCAGTGATCAGATCTGTTTTGTAAGCACATGGAAATATAAATGCTAGACAATTATTATTATGAGAAAGCTAGTAATAAGGACACTGGATTTCTGACCCCGAATGAGTAATGGCTCTTTAATAAACTTAAAGTGACCAATAGAGGATCTATCTGAATAGAAAAGTTAAAAGATGTGGACACTAGGCATCAGCACATTTTATCCCTCTTCCCTTTAATAAGTAGATTGAGAAATTAATTGTACTACAATAAAAATTACAAGAGGTTAAGGAGCAGTATTTCTTAACCACATAAAGGAGAAAGGTGTTATCCATATGCAAAAATCAGGACAGTGAAAAATCACACAATTAAGTAGTGTCAGTTTTCTACAAAAAATTCCCTTTATTCTTTATCCCCTACTCTCTGATCAAATAATAATTTGGTTGGCTTTTTAAACTTTCAACTCTCACTCACTATCACTGTCAGGCTTCTGGTGTTCTAGAGTTGGGGGTGTGGGGGAGGGGTAGTGCTGTGAAAAGCAAACCCAGGTGTATCCAGCCTGGGGTCTGCAAGTCATCCACCTGGCTGGCCTGGGGCACACTGAGTGAAGAGGAATTGTCTTCAGTCACATATGAAATATATAATATATTCAACGCGTATATGTAACAAATTCCCATTTATATGTGTGTGTTTTTATTAACACAGGTTGACCCACAACTGAGCAGACTCTGCATCTGGGTGATGAAACAATGAGAGTTTTTGCTTATAAAAAACATGGTCCAAGTACAAATTCTTGAACTCAGCAAATATTCACTGCATTCCCATAACTGATAGTAGTGTATTCTGTTAATAAAAACCAACTACATATCCACAGGCCAGGTGTTGTCTTAGGTGATGGTCACAGTGATCCTGTCCTCTTCAGCTTTATTATAAGTGAGGAATTGTAGGTAGGCTCTGATACAGGGATGGATCCCTCCAAAAGAGACTTCTAATCCGCTGAAGGAGATGCAAACAAATAATTCCAACACTCTGCCTTAAGTAAGAAGAGGAAGATGTGTACAAGGCCTACAGATGGCACAGAGGAGAGAGTGATTAACTTGGGGTTTAAAATCAAATGTTTGGCTCCAGTTGATCTTACGATAAAGCCAAAATTGTTTATAAGCACAAAATTATCAATTATTTGAACCAGAAAGAGCCTTAGAAATTGCTTGTCATCAGTTTTATATACTGACTAGCCAAGAAGGGAATATCATGTGACTAGCATCCCAAAGATAATGTGCTAATACTACAAATAAATCTAGTATAAGAACTCAAAAATTCTCAATTACAAATGCCAGACGTGGTGGCTCACGCCTGTAATCCCAGCACTCAGCAGGCAGAGACAGGAGGATTGCTGAGTTCGTGGTGGCTTGCCTGGGCACCATAGTGAGCTCAGGGCCAGCCTGAACTACAAAGCGAGACCCTGTCTCCAAAAAGCAAAAAAAAAATCTCAATTACAAAGAAGAAACAATCATTCACTTTCATTAGACAATTATCCATTTCTACAGTATATAATTAAGAGAGCAAAGAACCACAATTTACTTTCAGTAGCTAAGTCCCCAGAAGGAACACTGTTCAATTCTACCAAAGAGAGGACCCAGGCTCTGTTCTGTGTAGCCTACTCCTCACTAGGCTTTGCTGAGCAGCACCCAGCCTCCAATCCGTGTCAGTAAAGAGCGCTGGGAGTCATCCAATCCTTCAACAATCTCACCCTGAACGAGACTGTACTCTATGTCAGGCTCTGCCACAGGTGCTAGTGTCCTAAGGATGACCAACACATGACAATCGCTTCCCCTATGGAGCTTACGGTCTATGTGACACATATACCTGGAACAGACAAGAGTCAATGGGCCCCAGATTTCTCCAAATCCTCCTGAGCAAGGTTTTCTTGGGCTCCTTTTGTTCTTAAGGGTAAAAGTAAGATCAGTGTATTAATCAGTTTCCCATTGCTATGACAAACTACTTGAGATAATAAATTTAAAAGGAAGAAAGGTTTATTTTGGCTCCTGGAGGCAGAGGTTTGAGTCCATGGTTGCTTGGCCCTGCTGCTTTGCACAGTACATCATGGAAGGAGCACGTAGCAGGAGCCTCGCTCACCTCATAGCAGCCAGGAAGTGAAAGAGAGAGACAGTAAAGGGCCAGAGTCCCACGGTCCCCTTTAAGGACATGCCCTCAATGGTCTACCTCCTAAAGCTCCTCCCAGCCTCCCATGGTATCTCCGACTGGGCCTTCGAATCATTGTCCAGATCCAAGTTATACCATTCACTGATTTAAAGTAATACAAAAAATAAAAGCTTCCAGGCCTTTCATTTGGAGAATTTCATCGACAATTTATAGAAATATTAACACCAATATTATCGAGCAACATCCAGAAAATAGGAACGGAGAAATTTTTCCCAACATTCTTTACGATGCTAGTACTGCTTTAATACCTAAGCCAAAGACAACACATAAAGAAAGAAAATGACAGATAAATATCTTTTATAAACTGAAACACAAACACCCTCAACAAATTATTAGCAAATCAAACCGTGCAATGCACTAAAAGAAGAATGCAACACAACCATGCTGGATTTATTCTGCTACACAAGGCTAGTTCAGAAATCAGTCAACATAATCCACATGTCAGCAAGCTAAAGAAGAAAAATTATATGATCATATAAACTGGTGCAAATTTTTATAAAGTTTAATATACATTTATGATAAAATATCTCAACAAACTGGGAATGGAAGGGAGCTTTGTCAGCCTCAAAGAGCATTAACCAAAAATCTTACAGTTAACATCATATTTATCGGTGAATGCCTGAATGTGCTCCTTAAGATCAGGAACAAGGCAAGGATTCTACACTTTTATTTTTAGTATCATATAATAAGATCTAGCCAGTTAAATCAGACAAGAGAAACAAAGAAATGGCTTATAAATTTTGTATGAAAATAAGACAATATTGTCTATTTACAGTAATGATTACCTATATAGAAAAATCATAAGGAATCTACAAAAAATACTTCTAGAACCTATAAGTTCAGCAGAGCCACAGAAAACAATATTCATACAAAAAAACAATTGTACTTATGTAGACTAAGAAAACCAAGTAAAAACTTAAATTAAAAATATATTATTTAGCCAGGCGTGGTGGCTCACACCTGTAATCCCAGCACTCGGGAGGCAGAGGCAGGATTGCTGAGTTCGAGGTTTGCCTGGGCTACATAGTGAGCTCAGGGCCAGCCTGAACTACAAAGCGAGACCCTGTCTCAAAAAAAAAAAAAAAATATATATATATATATATATTATTTATAATTACTCCACAGAAAATATTTAAGTATAAATGTTACAGTGTACATGTAGGCTATATAAACTGTTAATTACAAATTCATGGTGAGAGACAACAATATAGAAAGACAAAGTATGTTCATATATTGGAAACTCAACATGGTACAGATAATTCTTCCAAAATTATCTGCAGATTTAAAACAATTGTTATCCTAACCTCAGCAAAGCTTCTCATAAACATGAACAACTTTAGTGTAAAATTCTTATTGAAAAGGAAGAGCCCTAGAATAACCAAAATGTCTTTAAAAAGAATAAAGTGAGGAAAACCTTTCTTCTCAGGAGTAAGGTTTATTATATATCTACAACAGTCAAGACAACATGGAAGAATAGATACATAATTCAGTGAAAGAGAACAGAGAATCCAGAAATTGCAAAAATCAACTCAAAATGAACCATGAACTTAAATGTAAAGGTTTTAGAAAAATCATTAGAGAAATTCACTTTTTAAGACTTAGGACTTAGTAAAGAGTTCTTAGGTTGATACCAAATTGCATTCCATAAAGGGGAAAATGACATTTAACCTCATCAAGATATAAAACTTATGCAAAAAGACCCCAGTAAGTGAATGAAAGGCGAATTTCAGAGTAGAGGAAATATCTTCAAATTATGTACATACAAAGAGTTTGTATCTAAAATATACGAAAACCCTTGAAACTGAAAAATACAAAATACCAAACAATGTACTTAGAATATGGGTAAAAGTCACGAACAGACACTAGAAGAAGATATATATTGTCTTTTGTGGTGGGAGTGGAGCTAGGGCATGAAGCCCAAGGCTTGGGCATGCTAAGCACATGCTGTCACTGAGATGCACTTCCAGCCTCTGGATAGATACATCTGGATTGATGGGGTCTGCGTGGGCAGAGGAGGAAGGGCTGGCAGCCACATCCCAGAAACGTGCTGCCCAGGTGCCCTTTGACAAAGGAGACTTCCTGGAAGTTCTCAGTGGTGGACAACGCATTGTGTCTAGGGTGCTAATAAAGCAGGGTGTATGAGACACTTTTCTGCTGCTGGGACAAAGGGCCTGACATACACAAGGAAAGGTTTACATTTCTGAAGTTGTATCCCACGGCCAGCTATCAGATATGTGACCTGGAAGCCACTGGGGAGGAAAGCTGCTAACTGCACGGCAGGCAGGAAGAAGGCTAGGAGGTGGGAGACAGAACCAGAGGTAAAGGGACCAGGGAAGAGGTACTATCCAAAGGCACACTCCCAGGACCCCCCTCCTCCAGCCGGGCACCCCCCCCTAACAGTCCACTCCACACTGACACCGTCACGGCTCTACCACTTTCCTCTCGAGCCAGCCTCTCCGTAGGCCAGGCTCTGAGCACTGCGGCTCTGAGGACAGATCGATCCCACAGTGCAGAAGTCTCTGGCGATACTACATATTTAACTATGGCTTAGGAGTCACAGAATGAAAAAAGCATTTAAATTTTTAAAACATTTAAAAGCATCAAGATGGCTGTCGGAGGAGAAACCAGATCATGGTATACTTAGCATATTTGCACTTTTAAAAATAAATTAGAAGTTTTTTTGCCTTTCAAAATAAAAATATAGTATAGTGTACAGAGGTTATAGCATGACTTTAGTTTTGGGGTTTTTTTTCACCTCTAACAACCTTAACACCCACTGCCGAGAGGCTCTTGAATGTGGCGTGGTCCCCATAACATGTGCTGAACAACTTGTCCCTCAGAGGATTAGAATGTATGCACCAGCTCATGACAATACAAGACCAGGTAAAAAAGAAAGAAGAGTTAAAATAAAGTTACCCCTCAGACCTGCCTAGCAGAGCCAGATCACCAACATGAATGCTGAACTAACTTATAGAAAATGAGGGGTTATTTCAGCAAAGGAGGTGAGCAGGATTGCAGAGAGAGGACAAAGTGAGGAAACAGACAACCCCACAGTACCAGAGACTCCAGTCCCCCCACTTCAATAATGGCTTGAACAAATACACATAATAGCAGCAAGGAAACAGAAGATCTCAACATTGTAATAGTTGTATCAGACATCTACAGGACATTCCATCAAACACTAGCAGAATACACATCTTTCTCAAGATCCTATAGAAATTGGCCAAGTTGCCCCTGGATATTGGTCCTTACGGTGTTTCCTTCTTCACAGCTGCTATCACTGTATTCCTTATGAATACAGGTGCTAAAATTCTCAATAATCTCACAATCCGCTATGAAGAATTATACATCATACCCAAGTAGGATTTATCCCAGGGATACTAAATTGATATGATACAAAAATCACTAATGCACTATATTAATAGATAAAAGACAAAAACTACAAAATGATATAAATTGATACTGAAAAGCATTTGACCAAATCCAGTATCCCTACAGGATTAGAAACACAAATGCCCATCAACTGAAGACTGGATAAAGAAGATATGGTTTTTCTATAAAATGGAGTGTTATTCTGCCTTAACGAATGCTAAGTTTGAGTCATTTATACTCAAATGTATGTACCTTCAGGACATACTCATACATGAAATAAATAGGTCACAGATGTGTAAATATCATATCTGTTCTCTGGTCTGAGAAACTAAAGATATTAATGAGTTCTAGCATGTATGATGGATGTTGTGATATAGAAAGCATTCAAAAAATGTGGTGGAGGGGTAATGAAGGATAAAGAAAAAATGTGATGGTAATAAAAATGGGGAACAAAGCTCATGTATTTAGTGGGTTGTGGGGTGGGTAGGGGAGTGGAAAAAATGAGAATTAAATCGTCATATACTGGTACAAATTCCCAAGATTGAGTGTGATCATGATGTGTATATGCAATGTACCAATAAAGGTAAAAATTTTTAAGAACACTCAAAACACTAGGAATAAGAGAGAATTTCCTAAGCCCGATGAAGACATCTATATCAATTGCACAGTTAACAATGTATTTAATGATAAAAGGCCGATTGCTTTTTATTTAAGGTCAGTGGAAAAACAAGTGTGTCCATTCTTAACACTATTACTCAACAAAGTACTCTTAGTTGTAAGAAAAAAGAAGGAAGGGAAGAAAGAGACAGAGACAGAGTACTAGGAGAGTAGAGAGAGTGCACAGAAGGGAACAGGAAAGAGGGAAAAGCAGAGGAGAAGAAGAAACAGTTTGGAAAGGAAAACATAAAACTACTTCTAATTACAGACAACATGGTCATTTCTATGGGAAAATTTAAGAAATCCACTAAGAAAAACTATTACATGTAGTAACAGCACAGAAAGTTCATAGGCTACAATATCCATACAGAAAAATTAATTATGTTTCTGTAGTAATGAAAACTCCAAAACTGAAATCTAGAAAAATAATCCCATTTATCATAATATTAAAAAACATAAAAGATTTAGAAACAAGTGTAAAAAAATAAACTACAGGATTTACACACTGAAAGCTACAAACACTGTTATGAGAAATTAAAGATGAACTAAATAAATGAAAGTCTATCCCACGTTCATGAACTAAAAGATTCAATACAGATACCACAAATATGAAAAATTTCAAAATTTTCTACCAATTCAATATAATTTCTATCAACAGTTCAACCATCCTTCTTTTTAAAGAAACCAGTAAGTGAATTACAAAATTATAATAAAAGTGCAAGGGACCCAAAATGGATAATATTACAAAATAAGGACAAAAGTGATAGACTTAGACTGTCCAATTTCAAAGGCACATATGTTATGTGGAGCCGGTACCCAGAACATGAAAGACCTTTTAAAACTAAACAGTAAAAGACTAGCAATTCAAGTTTTTTAAAAGGGCAAGGGACTTACACAGATGCTTTTCCCAGTGGAATCTTGAAATGGCCAACATTTACACAAAGATGTTCAACATTACCTATCAGGGAAACACAAAGAAGCTGCAGTGCCATACTGCTTCTCATCCACTAGAATGGCTGGTGAAGGTGTGGGAGAAGAAGCTCATATGTTGCTAGTGGAGTTGGAAAATGATGTGGCTATTTTAGAAAACAGTTTCGCAGTTCGTTAAAATCTTAGAGTTATCATATGAGCCACCAGCAGCACTCGTAGGTATGCAATGAAAAATATATACAAAACACTTGTTTATAAATGTTTCAACAGCATTATTCATAGTAGCCAAAAATAAAAACAATTCCAAAGTCCATCAGTTGACAAGTTAACAGAATGGGGTATGTTCTATAATGGATTGTTTTGGGGCCATGAAAAGGTACTAGTGCATAATACGACCTGGATGAAACTTGATAGCATTATGCTAAAAAGCCAGACACAACTGCCACATATGATTTGATTCCATGTCTATGGAATGTCCACTACAGAAAAATCACAGAAACAGAAAGTAGATCATGGTCACCAGGGCATGGAGAAAGGGGAAATAGGGTGTGACTACTGATGAGTTTAAGGATTTTTTTGCAATGATGAAAGCATTCTGGAATCAAATAGTAGTGCAACTACTCCATTTTGCCAATATACTAAAAACCACAGAATCACAAACTTTAAGTTTGAATCATATGGTAGGTATTTCAGTTATATCTCAAGACTGTTATTTAAAAAAAAAAAAAGCCAGATGTCTCAAGGCTGAAAATCATGCAGTGAGTACATTATAATGAGAAATAAAGCCAACTTTGCTTGATTCTAACACCTATTGTCTTAACTACCAACCATTGTTTCCAACCTCCTTATTTGTCCAAATTTTGCAAATTCTCTGGACATTACTCAGCCCCACAAGATTCATCACTGTCAATACCAGATCTTCAGCTTTGAGTGTTAGTCTTTCTTCCAGCTGAGGGCAACTGCCCTGCAGAACCAGCGAGCACTAAACCAACCAGTTCACCTCCCACAAGCTAATCTTCCTCTCTAATTCCTATTGATAGCAGTCCTCACTGGCCTATGTCCTTTCAATTCTCAGGACATTTGAAGAGCAGAGGTCACTTTTCCTACAGTAAGTAAATACCCACAGTAAGTAAATAATGATACTTTTGGACTGGGGATTTAGCTCAGTGGTTCCGGCCTCTGCCTTGCAAGTTCAAGGTCCTGAGTTCGGTCCCTGGTAACTACATACCACAATGCCAGACGTGGTGACTCACACCTGTAATCCCAGCACTTGGGAGGCAGAGGCAGGAGGATTGCTGAGTTCAAGGCTTGTCTGAGCTCTATAGTGAGCTCAGGGCCAGCCTCAACTACAAAGCAAGACCTTGTCTCAAAGTAATAATAATAATAATGATAATGATACTTTTCATGCCCAGGTTATGAGCTCTGAAGAATTTCCTTGGTAATTTGTCACTCAGATGCCATATTTACCAAGATATTTCACTGATAATAATACCCTATTTACTCAGAGTATGGCTATTACACTGATCAAGGCAAGGAAAAATAAAGACCTTGCCTCCAAAAGACTGCACTGAGCCAGTGTGACAGGCAGGGCTGTGGCTGCAACAAGGCTCTTCTCACGTGCATAGCAGGGTGGAATGCCCCCTGAGTTGGTCACTTAAAGTCATCCCTAAAACCGTGACCATTTTAAAGGACAGCCATAGAGCTTTAGGTGAATCTTAACCTAATAAAACCTAACTACTCCTTTAGTTACCCTCTAGCTATTGTATCCAGGATGCTTTAAAATTTTCCTCCTTCAAGACCCAGCCAAATATGTTCCTTTAAAGTGAAATATATATAAGTAACTGTATGCTTATTAAATATTGAAATTTTTTAAAAATCATATTTGAATAACATGCTCAGCATGGAATGTTTGTTTATAACCATTCATGAACTTGTAATATTTAAAATCCTTTCCAAAGAAAAGATGAAACCAACAACCAACCAGAAACACTGATATTCCATTTCTCTGATGCTCCCCATAATGCACACATGTGTTTTATTTCCATCCGTGCACTATTCCTGCCAGTGCGAGGGATATTGCACTTAAGAGAATAAATTATAAAAGCAGCCCTGTCTCCAACACTCATTTGTCGTTTGTGCCATGTTCTTTAAAACTTTATTTTTTATTTAATTTTGGTACTTGGGATTGAACCCAGGGTCTCCACACTGAGCTATATCACCAATCATTTTTTATTCTTTTTTAATTTTGAGGACAATGTCTCTCTAAGTCACTATGTGTCCCAGGCTAGACTCAAACTTGGGGTCCTCCTGCGTAAGCTTCCCAGAGAGCTGGGATGACAGGAACACAACACTACACCCAGTGTGGTGCAACTTTTTTTTTTTAGCAGTTATGTGCCTAAATATGAAAAAATGTATACTCAGTACAAAGATAAGAAAATGGGTAAGATGGAAGTGCTTTATTGTTTATGCTGCTTTCCTTCTCCCAACCACACCAGAACATCTCTAAGCAATGGCAAAAATGTATCCATCCTGATTCATAAGTTATAAAATAATTATATTAATCACTTGTCATCAACAACAGAAATGCATTAAGAATCTGTTATCAGGCAGTTTCATCATTGTGTGAACGTTTTTGACTATACGTAAGCTAAGACGATGATGACAATAGGTGATAAAGAACTTCCAGGACCAGAGACATGTATATACAGCCTCCCCTTTGTTTTTTTGTTTTGTTTTGTTTTTTTGAGAAAGGGTCTCACTTTGTAGTTCAGGCTGGCCCTGAGCTCACTGTGTAGCCCAGGCAAGTGAACTCAGCAATCTTCCTGTCTCTGCCTCCCAAGTGCTAGGATTACAGGCATAAACCACCATGCCTGGCATTACTGATTGCTGGTGGGTGTGAGTCGCCTCACCCAGTATTGCTGTATGTGGTTACTGGGGATCAAATTTGGAACCTTGCACTTGCTAGGCAGGCACCAGAACCACTGACCTAAATCTCCGGCCCTGTATAGCCTATTGGTGACCAAAACATCATTACATGTGGCACATAATTATAGTATTATAAAATAATAAACTATAAAGTATTGTATCTGCTATGGCTTGTGTTAAGATATCGTCCCAAAGCCTCATACAGTCACAGCTGGGTTTTTAAGAGGTGGCTGGATCTAGAGTGTGTGATGCTGGGATTAAGGGTGGTTGGGTACTAAACTAGCCCACTGGTTGGTTTGGCACTGCCCTGATCCTAGTAGCCTGGATAGAATATGAAAGAGGCAGAAGGACCCTGCTAAGGTCTCTTGTTTGCTTTGTTATCTTCTGCCCACAGTATACTGTTTCCCCTCTGCCATACTACCCTACCCTGAAGCCAGCCGGCTGTGAACTGAAAGCCCTACAAACCGTGAGCTAAATAAACCTTTCGACTGGCTGCCTGGCTTCTAACTTAGCAAAGACGAGACCCCCTCAAAGCAGGCACCGGCAAAAGAAAACAAGGAGAGGGAGGGGAAGGAGCCCCACCAGGGACTCAAATGTGGTTTTTCCTCCTGCCGAGAGGCCCCTGCACTCAATAAATGAGAATGACCCCGGCTGAACTTCTAGGCTTGAAAGCATGGTTGGTTTTTTAAAAAGAGTTCTTTTTTCAGATCAATTGTTCAACAGAACTGAAAAGCTTGCCCTGGAGAGGCTCAGTCCTAAAACCTGCAGGGTAAAGATAAAAGCAAAGTGAATGTGCCATTTCCCTGCGCGGAGCGGGGGCGCCTACCCTGCTGTTCGACTGCAGCTTCTTGCTGCCCCTCTGTATTCCAAACCAGCCAGAAACCTGAGACGCGGGAAGCTGAGCTCCAGCTCCCATTATTTAAATGAACTGCTGTTACTTGAGCCTTAAACCACAGGTCTCCTGGTTGTGAGGCCTCCGGGGAGTACAGACAGCTCCCAGCTTAGCAGCAGACTGGGCTCCACACAGCGGGTGAAGGCGGCGGTTTGAAAGGGCGAGAGTTTTTCCCGGGAGGAGAAAAAGGCACACAGTTAGGGACACAAGCCAGCTCACACAAAGCCATGCGACCATCACAGGGCCAAACCCACACATTTCGGCTGAAAAGGGAGCAGAAATCAATCGTGCTACCATACCACTAATTAAAGAATGAGATAAGCGATAAAGTCGAGCGCCTTTCATCTATTTTTAAGCAAAAACACACTTAATTAAAGACAGATGGGAAGGTCTATGCCCCAGGCCAAGGGGCCAGGGAAAACTGGGCGGGACTACAGACTCCAGGAGTGGGTCTGTCCCGCCTCTCTCAGGGAAGAGGTGGGAAGCCGAGAGTCAGGAGACTGAGAAGCTGCCTGCCTGATACCGGGCGCAGCCAGCATGCCACCGGGGTGGGGGGGGGGGGGCACCCACTGAATGACAGGGTCGGTCCCAGCTGCAGGAGGGACTGGAGTCCAGAACCCTTAGTACTTTAAGGGAGTCAGACAAGCTCTGGGGTTCTTGCAGCACCTGGACAGTTTGTGCAGGACACCCCCACCGCCCTGAGACAAGCCGCCGCCGCCGTCCACAGAAGACGCCTGGCACTGTCTGGGCCCTTCCTTGCCTCGTTCTCCCCACGCCACACCTAAGCAGCCCTGCCCCGGGTGATCAGACCTGACTGCTGATGTAAAACACAGGATTTTGTCTGTCAGTATGAAGAACACATGAGAAAAGAGGGAAGGGATAATAAGGAGAGAGAAGACAAAGCTGGTAAAGCAGTAGAGTTTGGCAAAAGTTTAATTCCAGGCGCGCCCTCAGCGGTCCAGCTGGTCCCAGAAGGCCCAGGAGCGAGGGGGGATCAGTGAGGTCAGTGTGGGCAGCAAGAATGAGGCCTCGGCTCCTAGGCCGTCCCTGCGAAGAGTCCCTGTGGCGAGAGCCCCAGAGTAACCCTCGTGCTCCACCGCAGCCATGGACCCCCTTTCCGTGACAGTCTCGTGATGTTTTATTTTTTAATTTGAGTTTTATTAGTACATGTTTGATATACATACTGATTCATTCACTGTAAGGGATGGCTGCATGTCCATGACACACTTCCATTCCTTTTTTAAATGTTATTTCTTCACATTGATTTATGAGGCTTGCTTACTTTGTTTATTTGATCTCCACAATGCTAGGGCTCAAACCAAGAGCCCTGTGACTCCTACTTTTTAAAATGAAGCCTGTTTGTGGTGAGTACTAAGCCTTTTTCACTTAGATATATATATAAATGTGTCCTCTCTCTCTCCTCCTTCGCAGTCCCTCCCTGCTCTTTTCCCTCTCCACCCTTCTCCGCCCTGCCCCCTCCCCCTTCCTTTCCCTTCTCTCCCTTCTTTCTCCTCCCTTTCTCTACTTCTGCTCCTTCTCCTCCAGTCTTTCTTCTCTTTCCTTTTTTTCTCCTGTTCCCCTTTCCCTCCGACTCCTCTCCACCTGGACTCCCCACATCTTTTCGGATCGCTCCGGACCCGCTCCGGGACCTGCTCCTGTCGCCCGAGGGACCATCACCTACCGCGGCAGGCAGAGCTGGGCACCCTACCGGGCTGCCCGGTACCCCCCATCCCGAGAGGCTCGGGCAAGCTGCGTGCTGAGGGCCCGCTCGGCTCCCCCGGGACTCCCCGCGGGGATGGCCCGCCCCCTTCTCCGCCCGCCCAGGCCCCGCCCCGCCCACGGCCCCGCCCCTCCCCGAGCAGTCTCCGCACCCCGCCGCTCATTGGTGGGAGCCGGAGCCCGCTCAGTCATGGCGCCCCAGCAGCACGAGCAGGTACGGAGGCGGCCAGTGACAGCCGGGTCAGCTCCCACCGGGGTACTGAGCACGCTGTGGGCTGGCCCGGGGTGGATGCCGCCCGGGGCTCTGGGCCCCCTTCTCCGTCTCCTTCGTCCCCCCCCTCTCTCCCGCTCCTCTGGGCCCTCAGGACACGGTCCTGTCCCCTCTCCGCGCTGGCAGCTTCCCTCCCTCTGTCCGTCCCTCCGTCTGTCCCTCCGTCCTTGGCACCAGGCCCAGGCCCCGATGAAGGCCGAGGGCACCTAAGCAGGGCAGCGGAGGGCCTGGGGGTCCTCTCGAGCCTGGGCCCTCTATTCACAAACTCAGAGCCGGGAAGGTGGCCGGGCCCTGCCCCGGGGCGTCACGGCCTCGAACCCTGCACCCTGTCCGGCTCGCCAAGGCTCACGCCTGAGCACGGCAGGATTGGCCGGGCCTCAGGGCCTTGAGGGCATTCTAGGCTAGTCGGGGACCAAGGCCGGGGTGACCTACGGGGCAGAAAGGATATAACGGGTGGCTCCTCGGAACACACATTCTTAGGACGGGCAGAATCTCCCAGAATCTCTAGCACCTCAAAGATTCGGGCAGAGGGCAGCATTCCCAGCAAGCTAGGGATTTCTCCTGCGGGCAGGCCCAGGCTTTACCCTGGAGGAGGGACCCATGCTGATCATACTGGGACCCGGAGGGTGCAGAGGGTCTGGCCCTCCGTGACAGGAGGAAACGGAACTCCAGATGGACGAGCAGAAGCACCAAAGTGCTCAGAAATGAAAACAAAAATGTTGGGGTAAGGATGGAAAGAGCGGGCTTCCGTAGTGATGGCAGAAACCCTGCGTTGACAAAAGCTTAGAGCGAAGAGTAAGGAAGCACTAGGCTCTGAAGGGCCTGTGTACCAACTGTGCACGTAGGGTCTCCTTTCTAGAATGGGGGACACTATCATGACTTCCACGCAAGTTTCAGACTCCTGTGGTCCAAAGAGGAAACACACGTGGAAGACTGCTTTTCTGGGGAGCCTGAGCACCCTGGTAATGTTGTCGGGGAGTGACTGCCCTAGGTTTTTGGTATCCTGAGCACAGATTGGAGGCAAAAATAGAGAAGCAGAAGTGAAAACAAAGATCAAAGCTGAGTGTGCTGCTCATGGTGGGAGCAGGCTTGGGAAAAGCTCCTGGTCCCAAAGGAGCCAGTTTTGTCACTGACCTCAGGGGCAGGTCTCCCTTCTGCTGGAGAGGACTTTGCATCCTTACATGAAAAGGTGCTCTCATATTGCTCAAAGCCAGTCAAGGGGATCAAAACCACAATATAAGTGATGCTGTTTAAGATCTTCTGTTGCACATGTGTTCCCAGGCATAGCTCAGCCTTTCAAGGTCGGTACTCTGTGGTTTTAGCAAGCTTATCTTGGGTCTCCTAGAAGCCCATTAGTGCATTGCACCGTCGTCTTTACCAGCAGGAGTCTGTCAGAACCAGGCTCTCTGCAGTTCTTTCAGAGCTAGCTTCCTCTTTACCCTCTGTCCTTCAAGCAACATCCCCACCTTAGGGCCTCTTATATCTACCTCCTGCCTCAGCAGTGTCACCTTTGCTGCAAATATTTCCTCTTCTTTAACGCTGTTGTTACATAGCCAGCTTTCTGCTGCTAGACAGAATGCTAACAGAATACTTAAAGTAATAACTTAAAAGAGGAAAGTTCAGTGTGGCTCACTATTTCTGAGGGTTCGGTCCATGGTGAGCTTCCTGCACTGTTCTAGTCCTGTGGGGACACCAAGCAGAATAGCAGAGTAAAGCTGTTACTTCATGGCAACAAGAGAAGGGAGAGAGAGAAAGAGAAATGAGGAGGGGCATGCCCCCCGTGGCCATGCCCCCTTCTATAGCGTTCCCCCCAGTGACCTACTTCCTCCAACTAGGTTCTGTCGTTGAACACTGCTGCATTGGCTACTAAACTCTCAACATGTCAGCCTTGAGGAGACATTTAAGATCCAAACCATAATGGCAGTCATCAGTGCCTCACCACTTCCTGCAAAAGGTGACGCCCTCCTGTGAACTCTGTCTTACTGAATTCCCTGTTGCAAGACACAGTGATCCAGGGACCTGCCCCCATGCATAATTTACCCCGTATGATATACAGTCTCAGGCCCCACCCCAGACCTGCTGGATCAGAATCTGCATCTGAATCAGGCTTAAAGTTTGAGAAGTGCTTGTTTCAACTCAACTTTAGCAGAGCTAAGGGTAATAAAAGGAAGAGAGTGTAGTTACTGACCATCCTATGTATGACAGGGCTCCACCACTCTAAATCTCATTTTTTTCTATTTTCCTTAATCATCCTATTGCCACCCAAAGCCAAATGTCAATTCACTTCACATGTGATTATCTGAGAACTTCTAAGTTCCAGGACAGCAAGCTCATGGTCCACCTTGCTAGCTCATGTATTTCCAGTACCCAGAACCAAGCCAGGCAAGTAGCAAGGCCTCAGTACCTACGTATTGAGTGAATAAGAGAGTGAACAGTGACATACAACCCAGCAGACCTTTCTCAGCAGATGCCATCTTCTTCCTTGTCCTCCTTCCCCAACTCATGCCCAGAGGTCTGTTGGGCCCAGTTATGCCTCAGGGACATTTGAGAGGCCTCAGAGTTGGAGTGCAAGAGAGATGGCGAGTTTGAGTTTCTTCGTCTGCTATCTGAGAGCAGCTTTCCAAGCCTCTGAATTCTCCCAAAAGGAAAACAGATTATTTTTTCTAAAATTGTCCCTGGTCTTTGGAGAGATGATACCTTTCCATGTGCACCCTTGCACTGATGGGCTCTTAAGAGAATCAGAGACACAAATTGAAAAGAAAGAAAGAGAGCCAGGCGTGGTGGCTCACTCCTGTCATCCCAGCACTCGGGAGGCAGAGACAGGAGGATTGCTGAGTTCGAGGCTTGCCTGGGCTACATAGTGAGTTCAGGGCCAGCCTACACTACAAAGCGAGACCCTGTCCCAAAAAAAAACAAAAAACAAAACAAAGAAGGGAGTCCTATAGATTATAACTTTTAGTAAGATAATTGGGTCTTGAATTGAGAGCCTCCTACAAAACTCTCCTATATTGCCTTAAGCTCGCAGCGAAGGCAACATAAGTGGTTATCACAGCGACCTCCAGTGTCTATTAAGGAAGTAGAGACAAGCATAGGTCAGTGGTGCAACCAACGTCATTACCCAAAGGACCAGTCAGGACGAGGTGCTGGGTAGGTCAGAGGACCCCATGGCGCACAACCCATCCCACTGTTTCCCTTCCAAAGTGGAAGTCAGCAGACAGCAATCTTTCAAACAAAAGGAAGCCGGTGCCAGAATTGCGTGAGTGTTGCTTTGTTCTTGGAACCTGTTACTGAGCCTGGCTGCCATGACCTCCATTTGAATACTGGGGTCCCACTTAGTAGGATCACCTTAAGCCACAGGGGCAAGAGAAACTGCGAGTACACTGTACACCACCTGCTTTCTCTTTCCCGGTATCTTTAAGGAAGCACTGGAGGTGGTATTGGACAAATGCCTAATCCAAACCATGACATGTAACCCCTGTCACCCACAGCCTGCCTCCTGTAAGGCAGTGTCCCTGCCCCTGACAAAAGAGTAGCTGTTCTTATAGAGCCCATTTACCTCCAGGCAGCGGAATCCGAGGCAGACCAGGGATGGCATTTGCTTCTTTCAATATGATGCAAGAATTACACCATTTAAAGAAGGCATAGGAGAGAAAATCTGGTCAGTAGCAGATCTGTACAACAGATGTTTCATTTGCCTTCCCTCCTTTGCCATCTTCGGTGCTTTTAGCTCTCAGACGGTGTATTGTAACGCTGTTGGAGTGGGGATTTGGTTGTCTTTGCTCTCCGTGAAGATTATATCTATCTGGTCATTGGCTTTAAAGGTTTTAAACAGCAGTGGATTAGCAACAACTGAGGGAAGACAGCACATGACTAGACTCTGTCCCGGAACAGGCTCTGTGTCCTCCAGCTCAGTCTGCGAGGGTGCAAGGCCAGAGTGCCCCCTCCCCTGGGGTCGCCGCTGATGCCTCTGGACCAGGAGGGCCAGCAGGGCTCCTAACAAGCAGAGCTCGGGCTCTGTCCCTAAACCCTTGAACTGGGAGGCATGTTTACTCTCTGACATCATTTAAGACAGCAGCAATAAATGTTTTGGGGAACACTGGGTTCACACGTGGCATCCCAGGTGCCAGAGCAGCACTGTCTACTGGCAGGCTCTATAGCCTTGGCCAGTCTGCCAGACCCAAAATGCAGGGACAGAACTGCATCTGGTTGCATCCAGCCTAGGAGAAAAGCCAAATGTTTGTTGACAGTGACCTGATTACTGATCCTTTGTTGTTATTCATTTGTTTTCATTCTGTATCAGATTATTTCATTAGGACTTTTCATTCCTAATTATGCTCTGATACAGAACATCACTGATTTTCATAGTGTGAGTTTCTTGTATAGTGCTTTAAAATACAAGTTAAGAAAGTAAGGAGATTTTAATAAGGATCCTTTTTTTCCCCCAGATTTCTCACACAAAGCTTTCTGAAGATGATGCATGGAAGTAAGTGATTAGTATTTTTACAACTGTTATTAAAATTATGTTGTCATCTTGACAGTGTGATAAATTGGAGTTATCATTTGTAAATTCTCCAAGAGAGAAAATGCAGAGATACAGTAGTCAGAGTGCCTACAGAGTACAGATACTGTAGACCAAAACTGTGTGGGCTTCATATGTCTCCTAAGTGTCATCTACATGGTCCCACAAAGCTAGAGTAATACAGTCTTCCAAGTATGGTGATCCCAAGCCAGTATTTATAGGAGGCGAGTGATACATCTAGTTTTCTTTATGTGCTGCTTCCTCTGTGCTCTGGGACCTACTGTGAGCTGCACATGAAACAAAATGAATACATCATCATTTTCTGTATGATGTTCAATTACCCATGTGCTCCTATACAAGACAAGGAATGCTTTTTGCATGTGGATACTAATTCATACTTTTCACTTTCTGGAAGTTTTGTTTGGTTTGTTTGTTAGTTTGTTTTGTGGTCCTGGGGATCAAACTCAAGACCTTGTACTTGCAAGGCAGGCACAGCGCCACTGAGCTAAATTCCCAGCCCAAACGGATATGTTTCAGAGTGCTTCCACATCAACTAACCCATTTGTGAGGCACGTTAATTATATGTGTGGGTATGCACATGGGTGCACGTGCACACAAGGTAGACTAATGACTAATGGCATGAATCATTTTGTTTTCTATCTGTGCAAGTCCTATCTTAGATTGGTAATGAATTTACTCTTCTAGCCACAGGGCCTAAGTTGAAAGTTCATTAATTACATAGAATGCAATATTTATTTTGGACTTAGGGCTGTTAAAACCATAAGTAAGCTCCTGGGCCTTTTTCATTTGCCTTCATTCTCCATTTCTTTGGGGAAATGGATATATTCTTTTTTTTTTTTTTTTTTTTTTTTTTTTTTTTTTTTTTTGAGACAGGGTCTCGCTTTGTAGTTCAGGTTGGCCCTGAGCTCACCATGTAGCCTAGGCAAGCCTCGAGCTCAGCAATCCTCCTGTCTCTGCCTCCCGAGTGCTGGGATTACAGGTGTGAGCCACCATACCCGGCACTGTGGTATGTGGTATTGATTGCTCTTCTAAATTTAGCTTCCAACAGAGATTAAGAGACTTATGATTTTATTTAAGTCGCTTCCAAGTCCGGCCCCAGCTTCTTCATTTGATCAATGAAAGTTTCTATCTACGTACCTTCTAGTGCCAGTACCTTCTGAGTGAGAATCCACTGGGAATCGGAATCTTACAGGGTAATTTACAGCCCGGGGCTCATTTCTACACTTTGTCCAGCAGGGGCCGCCCCTGGGATTTGGATGGGTCCCTTTCTGAAGCATTTGATTGGTCCAGGGTCTGGAAATGCTGCTGGTAGAGAAACCCTCAGGAGCCTTTAAAAGGTGACAGGCTTGTGGCACAGAATATTTTCTGGCAGTGTTTTCTGGTTGGTTCCCACCTACAAGGGGAGGCTCTAAGGGATCTTGTGATTGTTGGTCCCCAGTGTAGTAAGAGATCAATTAACCGGTACTTAGAAAGCAAGTGGCAACACTCATAATCCTCCCTCTTTCTCCTCTGCCAGGCCTGTCTCTCCTGCTTTGGATCAGTGGCTCTCAGTCTTAACATCATGTAGGAGGCTTTAAAAATTACCAATGCTTTAAACATTTAGACACTATATGTAGAAAGAAAGGCAGAGAGATTTACAGATAGATGGCATGTTCTGGGCCATTGATATGTACAGTTTTCATAAATCGGTTAAGAAGTAAATTTAAATTTTATGAAGTTAATTAATGATGCCTGCTTCTATCCTGGAAATCTGTGTTCATTTGCTAAGGCTGCTCCAATGAAAAGCCATGGCAAGGTGCTTAAACAGCCCAAACATTTACTCAGAGTTCCGCAGGCTAAACATTCAACATCAAGAAGTCAAAAACTAAGGATTAGGTCTTCACCACAGGAACTCCGGGCAGGGGAAATGCTTCAGCCCTAACACAGCGATGGTACTTACCTTATCCAGGGCACAGCTCGGGCACTGGAACATTTAAAATCTCTTTAGTGATTTCTAACTGAAGATCGCGGTCAAGAACTGCTGCTCAGGGTCACTTCCACTCTAGGAAGTTAAACCATGACATACTATGTAGTGATTTTCTCCACCACTGTGCAAAATGAATTGCCCAGCTAAAAATTACAGCATCTTACTGCTGTCTGAATATGCATGTTAAAGACAACACAGAGGCCCAGTCTCTCTCCCGCTACTAGTGATGTAACAATTGTACAGCTCACTGTGGAGCATCTGCTTGTCCTGTGACTAGCATGCTCCCCTTCGCATAGGCACTAGCGACAGGATAACCCTTTACCTGTCAATAGTAGAAAGTACTTGAAATTACCAACGTTCTTCTGTTTTCTCCTTTCATAATGACAGTTTCTAAGAGTATGCTTAATAACTTATTTTTTATAGATACAAATAAAAGAGCATGTGCTTTGCAGTATTGTGTCCTATAAACAAGAGGTAGAGAGGGATTATCTTGAATTTGCAAATGAGGAAACCGAGGCTTAGAAAGGATGAATAAATTTTCAAAGGATGTGAAGCAGTTTAGTGGCAGGTCAGGGACTAGAGTCCAGGCCTCCTGGGCTCATCACGTTTCTCAGCCTCACTGCTTAAGAGACAAGATTGATTAGGCAGGATGACTGTAAGTTCAAGGCCAGCCTGGGCAACTTAGCCAATTTAAGACTGTCAAAATAGAACAATTTTAGTATATGTGCTGCCGAAACGAGCACAAAATAGAACAATTTTAAAGGGCTAGGCATGTAGGTTAGTGCAAAGATCTTGGGTTCAACCACCAATGCCACAAAGAGAGAGAGAAAAGGAAATGAAGAAATAAGACTCAGTTCAAAATCGTATGAGGAAGCAAAGAGCTGAGAGGCATCGGTTTTGTTGCTAGAATCAGCTATTCTTTCCCCAAACCTCAGAAGAAGGGAAGAAAGCAAGAAAGATTTTGTAATAAAAAAAACTTACACCACCTACATCGCAAGCCCTCATCTTCCTGTGAGCTCTGCCTGCTGTTTGGTCATGTTGTTGTTGTTTTTGTTTTGTTTTGCTGAATGTGAGAGGGCTGAGGGCCTGTTCTTTTGCTGGTTCCAGTCTGCAGCAGGAGCGGATGTACAAGACACACTGGGGCCACGAGTCCATGCACGTGGAGATGGTCTTGATCTTCCTCTGCACCCTGGTCATCGCTCAGGTGGTGCTGGTGCGTTGGAGACAGAAGCACAGCCGCTCCTACAATGTGAGTCACCCCAACCGCTGGAAGGCTGCTCCAGCTTGTGAGCTTGACTGTCTTTTTCGCTGCCATTTGCCTCCTTGGTGACTTTGAAAGAGGGATTTGGGTTAACTCTGTGGTTCTCAGCCAGGTGCAGTTTTGCCTCCCAAGGCACCTGGCAATGTGTGGAAACTGTTTTGATTGTCACAACTGTTTTGATTGCTGATTCTAGCGAAGAAAACAAAGAGAAACTCTTACTAGCATCTGGCAGGTAGAGTCCAAGGTTGGTAGTAAACTCCTTACAATACAGACAGCTCCTCACAAAAAACCCCTCTGGCCTGTATTCAGTAGTGCCAACAGAACCCTTAGTAAAGGTAAGTCTTTGGTTTTGGAGGTTGGTAAGAATGCATGAACAACTTCTGCCAGTTGTGCAGGGAAAGGAAGATTAGGAAGAGGAAAACAAAAGATTGATGCTGTTTCTTAGCAAGAAATAAATAATAAATATTAACAACAGTCTTGCCATGAATGGTTTACATACATATCCATGGAAACTTGTCCATGCAAGCAAAGACCACACTGGCCCCAGCCACACAGAGCAAGATCTCTTTCTCCCAGAGCTGTCTCCCTGTAGAGCTGTCTCCCTGTAGCGTATCTACCAGCACTTCCCCATCTCAGACAGAGCTCAGAGTCACACCCCGTCCCCGTGGACCTACAACCTTTCCACTGCAGTGTGTACAGCACTGGGTCTCAGGTGGTAGGGTGCATCAGAATCACCAGGAAGGGGGCCGGAGGGTTAGCTCAGTGGTTCCGGCGCCTGCCTTGCAAGCACAAGGTCCTGAGTTTGATCCCCAGTAACCACATACAATGCTGGGCGTGGAGACACGCCCACCAACAATCAACACCTCATACCACAGTGTCGGACGTGGTGGCTCACGCCTGTCATCCCAGCACTCGGGAGGCAGAGACAGGAGGATTGCTGAGTTCGCGGCGGCTTGCCTGGGCACCATAGTGAGCTCAGGGCCAGCCTGAACTACAAAGTGAGACCCTGTCTCAAAAAGCAAAAAAAAAAAAAAAAAAAAATTACCAGGAAGGCTTGGTGAATTATATTCCAAAGTCTCCTTCCAAAGTTTCTGATTCAACAAAGACCTGGTAATTTGCATGCTGAACAAGTTCAATTGACACTGATGCCATACTTTGATAGCCACTGGTTTAGACTCAAGCATGACCTAAGTCATGAGGATGCTGTAATGGGAAAAGGTCTTTAGTGAACACTCCACGTGGCACTGGGTATTGGACAAGTCAGTGCATAAGAAGACCGTGTATGAGGTATGGAGCCAAGACTGGTACTGTTATTTTAGTTTTATTCTCCATGAACATTACTTCATGTTTATATGACATTAAAAAATTCTCAGTACTATAGTATTTAAGATTAAGCAATTTTAATATTTTAGTGAGAAATGGGAATCTTGTTTTACTTTTTAAAACAAATGCATGAATTTTGTTATGTCATCTTTGTCTTTTTAGTTAAACACTATGTTCCATTTGGATAATTTTTTAAATGAATGAAACTAAAAGTCATTTTTTAGTCTCATGTTAAAATCTCCTTAAACATATCTTAACTGTAGTTTTTCTACCAGCAAAATAGAATTATCCAAGATAGAAAT
>PVIC010012209.1:0-40074 GCA_004025085.1 Thryonomys swinderianus | reverse complement strand
ATAGATTATACCTTTCCTGCTCGCTGGCTGCTATGCTGTCCTCTAGGTCTGAGATTCGGTTCTCTGCTTCATTCATCCTGCTGCGCAAGCTTTCATTCTCCTTCATCATTCCCTGGAGTTCTGCTTGAAGCTGTTTAAAAGGTTCCATTGCTTCTGCTAACTTGGATTCAATCATCTCACTGATCTCTTCTTTGATGAAATCTTTCACTGAGGACAGTATCTCTGTTTTGATCTCAGAGATGAGTTCTGTTTTCCATTTTACTTGTTCTGCTTTAGTTACCATCTCCAAGAGTCCTGGTGTTTTTGTTTCAGTTTGCCCTATTTCCCTTTTCTCTGAATTTCCCTGTGGTGGTGATCTTTGTGTCTGGTTTTTTGTGTATTTTCCCATTTCTACTCTTTCTTTGTTTTTAATGCTTTTCTTTGACTAATGACAGGACAATGTTTGTTGCAGGTCTCTTTCTATTATCTGGGGCCCTTTGGAAGCAGCACTTTCCTGGGGGGTCCTCCTTGAATCTGTAATAACCCTTGAGAGTTTTCACTCCTGACACATCATGGTAGGTATTTGAGTAGAACAATCACATCATGTTTGTTACCATAATACAATAAATGCCAATATCGGTATTAAACACAGTAAATAAGATAAAAAGGTTTGTTAGATTCTATACTGGATACTTTGAGCTTATGAGTTACCTCTATGTCTGACTCCTCACTGCACGGCTCCAGGATACAGTGGGCTGGTGGGCGGTCTTCAGTCCACTGGAAATGGACTGCACCCTGCAGCCGGGTCCGCGTGCTGCTCCCTCAGTCCAGTGGAAGCAAGGCACGGCGGAGCTGCATCCGCTTGGTCTGGTCCGCCCGTGGCCGGTTCCTCAGTCCGCTGGAAACACGGCACTGCGGGCCCGGAGCTGCTGGGTCTGGTCTGCCCGCGGCTGGTCCTTCAGTCTGCTGGAAACAAGGCACTGTGGGCCCAGAGCTGCTGGGTCCGGTCTGCCCACCACTCATTCCCCAGTCCGCCAGAAACAAGGCTCGGCGGGCCCGGAGCTGCTGGGTCTGGTCTGCCCGCCGCTCATTTCCTAGTCCGCCTGATAAACGGCACTGCAGGCCCGGAGCTGCTGGGTCCGGTCCGCCCGCCCGAAAATTTTGATATTTTTTTCTGCAGATTAACCAATAGATCTATCAAATAAGAACAATTAAAAATTTAGGTAAAGAGAGACTATGTAAAAGCATTACTAAAATAAGTAAAGGTGGAAAAAAGAGAAGGAGAGCAGTTAATATAGGGAGAAGGTTATTATTGCAACAGGGAAAACTACTCTCCTGCCTTAACATATACAAGCATATCAAAGTCATGATTTTCTTTTAGAGTGACTAATAAGCCAACATTCGAAAAAATCCCATTTGAAAGGGCAAATGGTTGGAAAGGCAAGAGAGGTGGTTCAGGGAATGTTTTTCTTTGTAGTTAGCTGATTCTTGGTAGAGGCCTTTCATCATGCTTTGTATCCAAATGCTTGTTTAATCTAACTGGCAAGTCAAAGTTTATGAGGAGGATACATGCCTGATTAAAAGTTAAAGTCCAAATGCCCAGATTCCTTAACCAACATTGTCATTATAAGGCAGAAGGTAATTTGGAGTATGTGTGTCTAGGTTTGTCACAGGTAAACATCAGGAGTCTTGGTAATTATCAAGAGTTGTCTTTGTCATATTACAAAGCTAATTATTTGTAAGAAGCTCTTTCCTAAAACACAAAAAAGTATGGAGATTTCTTCGTCTTTGCTATTTCCCAGGAGCACAGGGCTCAGGTGAAGTTTAAAATTGTCAGATGTAGTACAGTTCCTTTCAAAATTCCAGGACTTACATTCTTGGAAATTAACATACTGCTTGTAAAATTCATATAGAAATACAAAATCCCCCAAATAACTAAGCCAGTCCTGGAGGACAAAAAGAAATCTAGAAGATTTACCTTGTAAAATATCCAGACCTATAGAAGCTACCAGAATTAGGAGTGGAATTTGGGTACTGGAGAAAAAGAGATACTGATGAGAACAAGGCAGAGGCTGCATAATCGAACTCACTCATATCTGGTCACTGATTCGTGACTGTGAGACAATGGTTAATGATCCTCATGCTTCATCCACTTCGCTACGTGGGCCTGTTTGTCACATGACTTTGTAGTTTCTTCTAGCAAAAAGTAAATATCCATTTCCTGGCCGTTACTTTTGGTACATGCCTCTGTGAGATGGCAGCAAATTTGACACATGTTGGGGCCAGGAAAAATGCTCCTATACTTACCTTTGTACTTTTCCCTCTTTGCTTAGAACATACCCTCTCTCACCTCAGTCAGAAATGGTTGTTTGGTCTTTTCTTCCTGTCCTTTTCTGTGGTGCCAGGGACTGAATCCAGGGCTCTTGCATGCTAGACAAGTGCTCTAGCTCTATCCCTGAGGTACATCCCCAGCTCTGCATGTATTAATAATGTTATTATTATTTACATTTTATGACATATTTATCATATTTTAGTTATGTATCTTATGGAGTATATTGTGAAATTCAGTACATATATACATGTATAATAATCATACCAGGGGAATAAGTATTTCCATCTCTTCAACCATTAATCATATTTATATGCTGGAAATTTCATTCTCTTCTAGTCATTTTAAATATCATAAATTATTTGAACCAGTTTTGTCCCTACCATCCAAAAGAAGAACCAGAGATAATTCCTCCACTGTGTGTTTCGTGTGGCTGGTTGAAAAGGTTGTAATTTCTGAAGCAGCTTCTGTGCCTTACAGGGTGGAGAGTGGTTCAAAGAGTGTGTGCTGGATCCTCAGCACCGTGAGGCCTTCCAGTGCTCCCGCCCAGGGCAAGCGAACTGGGAAGAGGCCTTTACCTTGCTTGTTCCAGCCAGGCCAGGCTCCCGGAAGTGAGGAGATGGGCAGAGTGCTGAAACAAGGAGCTTCCATAGAAAGCTAAACATTTAAAGAATAAAAGAAGCAATTAACTACAGAAAGAATGAGAAGTTAAAATGCAATAAAATTGAAATAATAGTATGGACTTGGCTTAGTACTGAATGGTATTTGCACAGTCATAATCATTTTGAAAACCACATGTAGCTACAGATTTAATTAAAAATGAAATGAAAACATATCACAAGAAAGAAGAAGTATAAGGAAATGGGGGTAGAAGAGTAGCTGGTGATAGAAACTTCAATCCTCATCCTTCATACTAGAAACTCATATGAAAAATCCGTAGCTATAATTTAGTATATGTGCTGCCAAAGCGAGCACCCGTAGCTATAATTTAATCATGTTAATTGGAAATACAAAAGCAAACATTGGAAGGCGCAACCTCCAGGGTAGATAATATTGTCCTGGGATTTGGGATTCAGGAAGGGTGACAGATGGTTCTGTTTTGTTTTGTTTTGTTTTGTTTTGTTTTGTTTTCCCAGTTTAAGCTTTCTTTTTATTAGCTTTTGGGTGTTTAAACAATACATGTAGTATTTTGATAAAAAAAATTTTGAAAAACATTTTCAATAAGGAGCTCCCCCTGTCTGTGATCCCCTAAAATTCTAATGTTTTAATGTGCTCCAGCACACGTACTGATTTCCTTTGCCCCGATTTCACAAGACTTCCTAAGGCGACTAAAGCTCCAAGCGTCTTCCTGATGAGGCTCCAGCTGGTCCTCCATGCGCACAAAGAGCAGCAGGAGTTGCCCTGCTCGCTCTGCCCCTCGCTCCCGGCTCCTTGGCTCTAATGCAGAGTGTGGTTCTTAGGCTTGTATGACCCCAACCAACAGAAGGTCCCCGGTGAGGTGGGAGGGTCATCATCCCAAAGAAAAGCCAGCTCTGTCCATTGTACCAGTGTTAGTGTGTTTTGCTGCTATAACGGAAGAGTCAGGCTGAGGGATTTACAAGGAAGAGCAGTTTATTTCTCCTCGGTGGTCTCGAGGCCGGGAAGTGTATGAACCTGGGGCCAGGCCCTGCTGGGCTTCCACCGAACACCTGTGTTGCTTCAGCGCACAGAGCCATGCAGAAGGGCAGTGGGCCCGTGGGCCGGGGTGAACCTGCTGTGCGATGACTCACCTGAGCGGTGACTCACGCCCCGCCCACGAGCAAAGAGCCACTCGCTGAAGAAATACTTCTGTTCTTTTCCGTGATGTAAACAGCTCCGCAGAGCAGCCTCCATCACCACCCCACCGAGGGGACATACTCAGGCCATCTCCAAAGTGACCCTGCAATGTTTTCTCTTTCCCGAAGGCCAAGATCAGGACTCATTTACTATTTATTTGGAAAGGCTAATTGTTAAGACAGTAAACTCACAAAGTGTACTGGACATGAGATAATTATTCTAATATGTGGTATTCCTATTCCTCATGCATACTCATTTTTACATTTCTTTCCTTTCAAATGTCTCTGAATTACTTTAGTTCTAAAATAATTAAAATTGAAGTGTTTCCATTCAAAATGCCCTTACTGTGGTGAGTTTCAGTTCAGTAAAAAAAAAAAAAAAAGAACCACTTTATTATACTGTGCCCATTTCTTCTCTATCCTTTAAATTCTCATCAACTTTTTATTCTGTTTAAATCTATGAATTGATTATCATTTTTTGCCCTTGATCAGAAATGAAGACTGTGGTTGTCTGATATGTGCAACTTAGCTTGAAGTTGAAGATAAGCTGGCATCTAAGTTCCCTAAGCAAACCTTGCTAGAAAGACTGTTTCATTTTAAACAAATGTCACAAAAACCTTCTCTGATGATACCTCAACAAATGTCACTCCTCTTGTGAACTTTTAAAGAATTTACTGAACTGTGATTTTTTTCCTTTTTTACATACCAAAATAAAATATCTGATTGCCATGTGCCTTCCTGTGTTCATACTTGCTGTGTCTGAGAACACACTGAGGGCTGGGGGTTCTTGTGTTTTACACCAGGTTTCTGTGGTCAGAAGGATGAGCTGTGTTGAAAGCATCCTTGTCTAATCCGTTTTAGTTGGTCCTTCTAGTGCCGTTGGAGAGGTTTTCTTGGCAAAAAAAAAAAAAAAAATCTACTTGCGAATCTGTGGATTTTTTTCTGTTTATTTGTAAATACTAGGTATGCATCACTTTGTCAGGCTCGGAACTACAGCAACTGCCCATATTTGGGAGATATAGTCTGGTGCAAGGTGCAGGCAAGATATATGTGTGAGCAGATTTTCAGGGCTCTGAGGTGCCAAGGTTGTGAATGTCAGGGGTTGGGGTATGAAAATGGACTGATCCAGGCTGGTGTATGCCATGCGATTCTCCTTACCATGTGTCCTGGTGTCCTAATAAGTTACTGCTAAATTATCCTTTATCCGCACAGTTCAAGTTCAGTTTTCTCTCACTTTCCCCTAAATTACTATGGGATATTTGACAGCCTTCTGGTGCACCAATGGTGTGTTAGTCTGAGAAATGATGTCCAGTGGTCTTTAAGGCTTTTCCTAGATTTATATTTTAGAACAAGTAGATCACTCCTAAGCCCTAGTCTGCCTGGCTACTTGATGTGCTCTCATATACCTATTAATCAGTAAATAAAATTAAAACAGTTTAGTTTAAAGAAATTGACTAGCTTTCAATCAATGTACCTTAGCTAGGCTTCTAGTATTGAGCAATACTTTGTTCTATAAAATAAACTACGTGTTCCAGGGAGCCATCTAGAAAAGATTGGCTTTATGGTAATAAAAATTTGAGGAAAACAGTCCAAGAATGAAAGCAAGAGTGATCATTTTGAAGTTATCCTCCTTGTAAAGTAGGGCCAGGGAGACTGATCAATGGAACAATAACTGATTGGTCAACATCACGTTACCTCAGGTAACTTTTTTTTTTTAATTAAAAATCCAAGCAGAGGGAACTAACTGTATTCTGTGGCAACTGGACTGGCCTGTTTGGAGCCTCTGATTATCATGGCTACTGTCAATTCTCAGAAGGTCCTATGGCAGCTCATTTTCAGTGTGGTGGTCTGAAATTCAGTGTTTTTGAGACTCCATTTTAGTTTTGTGGTCTAGTCTCTTGGGCTCAGTTCAGGATCAAATACAATCAACTCCTGTAATTTTCATTTAACAATATAGAAAAACAAATCTTCCTCTAAAGTAATGTGGCTTTGTTGGCCCCTAGCCTGGAATTGATATAGAGATATTCTCCGCTTTCTTTGTCTCCAAACTAATCTGAATGTGTCCCAACTCTGCTTGTTGCAGCACTGCTTTGCTTCATCAATCTGAAATCTCTGTTCACTCCTGGCCTCCCTTCTATTTTTCTCGCAATTGGGAATTATTATCCAATTTGGTGGCAGGAATGGACTCAGCCAAATAGCCTTGATCTTTCCTTATCAGTTTCTCCACTTCAGTGGTCTTAGGTTAGGAGTAATTTCTGCTCCTTCCTCAGAGAAGGTTCTGTGTTTTGAAATTCAATCACCAAGAGTTTATGCTTCCATGAGAGAAAGGGACAGCACTTAAAGGCTTAGTGTTAGATTTCAAAGGATATAGTCACATTTAATTAGGCATACAGCTAAACCTGTACCAACTCCCCATGGTGAATGAATCATTATGTTCTGTGAATATGTACCAATAAAAAATTAAAAATGTATTACAAAATGATATATTAATAAAAGTTTATTATCAAGAAAAGTATAGACAGTAATAGAGAAGAAAAGTTCAACTATCACAGAAGTAAAGAAGAACATGCTTTGACAGGAGGCTGTTACAAGAGGGTGTTGTGGACACACGGAATTCTCCTTAGATCATGGAAATTCAGTACAAGAGATTTTGGTAGAGGAAAGACTGGAAAATACCTTCCCAGTCAAGAAAATAGCTAAATAAAGAGAACATATTTAAGAGGATCTAGGATTTACATGAAAATGGTGACCTCCTTTTCGTAAGAACTATTCTGTATGGGGATCATCTCTGGAACTAGGCTCTCTGAATTTGCTTTCTGAGTCTGTCTTCTTATATGTGTGATTCAGGGGAGAGGGTTAACCTCTCTGTGCTATTGTTTCCTCCCAGATAAGTGGAAATAATGCTCCTCCCTCTCACATAGTGCTGTATGAGAATCAGGCACATTATAAATAGTACAGTGCTGACAACCACCTCTCTGACTGAAAACACCCAGTGTTATCTCCTGTTAGGGTTTTGTCAGGAAGGAGAAGCAAAAGCTTAGTTAGAAAGATCATGAGTTGTGATGGGCCTTGAATGTGGTGAAGGAGAAACTTGCTAGAGATGATTTAATGAAAAACCTGATGTGACAATATTGCTTCATTTAAAACACTCATTTTCCCACAAAATTGTAAGTGTGATAAAGTTGCTCAGTGGAAATACAATGCCTAGACCACAGTCTTCTCTAGTTATTGTGATTCAGCAATGACAGACAGGGTGAGAAAACTGTCATCTTTTACACATTTGAAAATTTTTATTAGTATTTGTTTGTATGATTGCATTTGTTATGGGGAATACATACATTTGCATAATACATCTTAATTCCTTCTATTTCTCCTTCCCACCTTGCTTTCCCCTCCTCCCTTTATGTCTTGACTCCCTTCTTATTCACAAAGGTTCTATCTCTTGTTTCCTATTATCTTTCTTTTATTCTTTTCACCTGTGAGCTTGTCTGCTTGTGCTTTTATTTTGCAGTTCTTGCGATAGAGCCTACGGCAGCAATGGTGAGCCTGTTAGAGCTTCTAAGGGTAAAAACCACCCAGTGAGGCGCCTGTGTGCCACAGGCTTGCCACCTCTGACCCAGGGCCTCACACATGCCAAGCAAATGCTCTCCTGCTGAATTGTCTCCCAGGCCATGCCAGGCCAAAGTACCTAGCTACAAAATATAAGGGGCCCCTCATGCTCATGTTGAGTCTAAGAGTTTCCTTTGATTTTGACCCTCCAGTACCTCATTGGCCTCTAGTCCAGGAGAGGGACAGATTCTGATGCTGGTATCCTTGGCATTCATAGCTGGCCTATGTAGGGAAAATAGCTGATAAAGATCTATGTTTGTGAAGCTTATGCTATAACAGGAAAGATGAAAATAGTAATCATGTTAACTAAGCAAATGGTGCAGTATGTTGTGAGGTGATAAGTAGAGAAAAAATAAAAACAGAGCCAAGGAAAAGTGGCAGCTCATATATTGTCAGTTCGAAAGGATGACTCAGGCCTGCTCTAAGAGACTCAGCCACCAGTCCCTGCTTCAGTTTACCAGGAGCCTCCTCAACTAAAACAGGATGCTGAGGCCTTCTTTTCTCAGCAAGGAACAAGTTACAGGAGCCCCGGACAGTGTCTGCCTAGGCCGCATCCAGAGAGACAACAGGATTATTTCCACCTTCACTTTTGCCCCTCTAAAACCTGGCAGCCCCAAAGTGTGAGCTTTTCTAGCACTTGTGTTGCCATAAAGGTGATTCTGTCGTGTCCATGCCAGTGACACAGATCTACCTCTGATCAATGGAAATGATTCTGTAAGGAAAATCTAAGGGCAAATCGACTATAAAATACCACTGAAATGAAAAGGCAGACTCCCGTGCTAAAAAAAAACAAAAAACAAACTGGGGGAAAATGATGAACTCTAGGATCTACTTAGTATTTGTCATGCATGAACTTCGCTGAATTTTAGAACTGGGAAGGAACTATAGCGACCATCTAACAAAGCAGATACAAGGGAAAGTTAGGAAAGGATGAGTGCAAAGATCATTTAAGTAAAAATTTCTAGGGGCTGGGGATTTAGCTCAAGTGGTACCACACCAACCTTGGTCACACAAGGGCCTGAGTTCGATCCCCAGTATCTCAAAAAAAAAATTCCTGTGATAAAAGAATGATAAAGGCAGAGACTCTCATTTCTATAACCAGGGAGTGAAAGTCAAGAGCTCATCCATCAGACCACATGGCAATTAGATATCTGAGGATGGAAAGCAGAGGACACGAAGGGCCTGAAGGGACAAGCGTAAATCAGGAAAATAAATGAGACAAGACAGACATGACCTTCCTCAGTTTGTTTCTGTTTTGTGCTGTTGCTAATATATATGTTTCTGTTTTGTGCTGTTGCTAATATATGTTGTTGAGAATGGCACGTGCTAGAGATCCTATGACTGCGAGGTTTTGCGACAAGGCATTAAGTAGATGCAAGACTGTGAATGGTCACTACTTCCTGGGTTGAGAGCACTGCGGGGGAAGCCTTCAAGGATGACACTTTCTCACTCCTTTAGCGGATGTTCCTTGGTTAGCATCCAGGTTTCCTCTGAAAGGTGTTGACAAAAATTGAACTAGATCTGGAATCTGGATAAGTATATCTATCATTGGCTTCCTTTCTGGTACATATCAAAGAAATACATTTAAGCTTTTTATTGGGCTACGTGGAGTGCAATCAGTCTTCTGGAGCATTCTGTAGCATCCCTCATTGTTATTCCAACTGTTACGTGTATCAACAGATTTCTGTCTCATAATGTAAACCTGTTCCATTGACTCCTTCCTAGTGGTCTGCCATAGACATTGTCCTGTCTAGGAAATCACATAGAAAAAATTGTAGCACACAGTTGTTGCTCAGTCAATATTTGTTAAATAATTCAAGAGCTGATTATCTACCAAAATCTGCCTGAAATAATGAAGAACACTTATCATACTGTTCATAGTTAACTTCACTGGAGAAATATAGGATTATGAATGATTCAACAAAAGGATAACTTTCAGGTTTTACTTAAAGTAATTTATTCATATCTAAGTGGAATAAATAAAAACTGCACTAAATCAATAATATCTGTTATGTGCCTGCCATAATTCTGGTGATTGGTATACATTAGTGAGTAGAACAGATGCAAATCTCTACTGCTAACCAGCTTGTGTTTTAACAGAAGAGAAAATAAGAAATTGGATATTATATAGGAAATTGATGTATCCTACAGGAAAAATAGTGGCCAGAGTAAATTTCAGATACTCTGCATGAAAGGAAGACCTAGGCCATCTCTAAGAGTTTTATTCTCCTGACCAGCTCCCATCCACTTTTAACTTTTTAAATATTTAAAATAAGAATTTTCCTTAAATAATGGCACTAGGAATATATATTATTTTTATACTTTTTTACACAAATGATATGCAAAATATGTTACTGATTCTCATAATAACTTTGTGAATTAGATGTCATGTCAGATGGTGAATTCTGTTTTCTAAATAGACATTAGCAAAGTGGCTTTATAGGGCATCTGATGATGAGGGTGAAGACAATATCATGTGGTTCAGTCTAATAATTAGAACTCTACAGATTTGCTACAAAAAATGAGAATCAAACTATGTAAGATCCCAAATTTGGAATCAAAGCTAATAAGGCATAATCTCACATTCAGAAACCATATTTCTACTGTTAACCCAACCCTTTCCCACTGAAAAGGTAGGTGAGAGTATGATATGGAGGCTCACATCTGTAATTCCAGCCCTGGAAGAGGCTGAGGGAAAGGAGATCGCAAGTTCAAGGCCAGCCTGAATAAATTAGTGAGACCCTGTCTAAAATTTTTTGTTTCTTTATTCTTGTAGGTTTTTTTTTTTTTTTTTTTTTTTTTTGAGACAGGGTCTCTCTTTGTAGTTCAGGCTGGCTCTGAGCTCACTATGTAGTCCAGGCAAGCCTCGAACTCAGCAATCCTCCTATCTCTGCCTCCTGAGTGCTGGGGTTATAGGTGTGAGCCACCATGCCCGGCACTGTGGTATGTGGTATTGATTGCTGGTGGGCATGAGTCTCCACACCCAGCATTGTATGTGGTTACCGGGAATCGAACTCAGGACCTTGCGCTTGCGAGGCAGGCGCTGGAACCACTGAGCTTACCCTCCGGCCCTTCTTGTAGTTTTTTGAGACAGGCTCTCACTTTGTAGTTCAGGCTGGCCCCAAGCTCGCTGTGTAGCCCAGGCAAGCCTTGAACTCACAGCAATCCTCCTGCCTTTGCCTCCTGAGTGCTGGCTGGATTTATAGACATGAGCAACCACACCTGGCATTGTAGTGTGTGGTACCAGAGATGGAACTCAAGACCTTGCGCTTGCCAGGCAGATACTTGAACCACTGAGCTAAATGCCCAGCGCCTTGTCTAAATTTTTTTTTAAAAATTAAAAAGGGGGTAGGAATATAACTCAGTCCTGGATTCAATCACCCTCCAAAAGGAGATGTTTTCAATGCAAATGTCAGTGTGTTTATTAATTCATAACTTGATTTCATTCCTGCAATTTCCAGGTCACCTATAAGTTACATTCAAAATACAGTAGACAATGTTTGAGTTAAGTCTAAGCCCCAAGACTTGTTGGACATCAGTTTCACGTGCCCAGTCATCTGCTCTCTGTATCTGTTATTTCCCAGGTTTCCTTATTTCTAGGTTTCTAAATAATCCTTCCTTTGAGTTCAGCATAGGCTTCTTCCTTTCCCTGCTTACTGGCTCTTCATATGCAGGGCTAAGAGCAGGAAAACTGTATCAGAAGGAAAATGAAGTTGTCAGTCAGGATCACAGCTTAGCAGGAAGTGGCAAGTGGGTCTTGATGTTCAATGGGAACCAGCCAGTCCCCTTCACACTTGGGCTGCCCAGGGCCTAGCTGGCCATCTCACACCAGCAGAGAGCTTCAAATTCCTTTGTTCCATCCAGCTGCCCTTCAGAGCACTCAGAGGGGGGCGGGGGAAGGATGAGGAAACTAAGAAGATAGACTTTAGAACATTTCCAAAATAAATCATAATAATTGAGAAAATGGTCCAGTTATATAAATTAAAGTAACATTGGAACGATCTAATAGAAAAAGACAACTGCCTTCTCTACCTGTTCTCTTTTTCCAAGAATTGCTATTTTCTAAGAATGAGAAAATTAGGGAACACGAGTCAGGTCTGTATCTGGTCATGTTGAGATGGTTTCTCTTAACAGGGCTGATCTTTCAATGTTCTGCCAGTGCTACTTTTGAATAGTTAACACAAGTCAAGGGAGTGATTTATCAGTGAAATTTTAGTATGCTAAATTAATCATGAAATTCTAATAATGAGTCCACACCTACAGGGCATTCTACTGAATCTTTTTGCATAGGATTTAACAAACTTTTATAAAAACTCAGTTAATAAAAATTTCAGAGGTTGTAGCTGGGTGGTCTCCACTGCAACTACTGTATCACTGTGAAAATCACAATAGGACATATGTAAACTAAGAAGCTTGGTGGTGGTGCAATATGGTATGAATTATGCATAGTGAAATTTTAATTTCATGAAGCTTCCACATGTCTGGAAATATTCTTTTAATTGTCTTTTTTTATCAGCTAGAGTGTAAAAAGGTATTGTTATAGCTCAGGCAATGGTTTACTAATCTTTGTCTAAGAAAGTCTATTCAGTTCCATAAACTGCTTCTCTCCATGGAGTCAAAGCTTCATGAGTCAAGGATGAGCTTGCAGAAGACCATCTGAATTTTTCTAGACTCTTTCTCATGTCACCGTGTGGACACTGGTCTCTCTTCCCTTCTTAATACTGCAGTTATTCAGGAACATATGGTCTTTCCCTTCCTGCCTTGTGCTTTAGCCAAGTCCAGGTTTGAACAGTTAAGCTTCAGTATCTTCAATGCATTATTATTTTACAAAAATAATGTAGCTCATAGGGTGGTTTATGTATCTTTAGTGATCCCCACAAGGTAGTGACTCCCCTTCTAGCCTTCCATGGCAGGGGATGTGGTCCTCCTTCCTCACCCAACATCTTCCAGCATGTCTAATCCCATCAAAGGCCAAGATTAACAGAGACAGCTGAAAAAGATGGTCATCTCCCCTTGAATGACAGTATGAAGTTTAGTTTCCATGTCTGAATGCAAAAGACTCTTTTTGCAAAAGACTGGTATTAGAATGTCCCTTCCTTTCCGCCAGGAGCCTCCCACCCACCTACAAAGGTGGAGGTTTGTTCTTTAATCTGAGGAACTAAGAAGTTTCTTTTTCATTGACCTTGACTAATCAAGAATACTTTTATGGAGCCTTGTCTTGCATATTCAGAGGGGTTTTTTGTTTTGTTTTGTTTTGTTTTTTTGAGCTGTAAAGAGTTCCAAGGAGTCAGCCATGCCTGTAATCTCAGCACTTGAAAGATAGAGGCTGGAGGAATGCTGGCAATTCAAGGCCAGCCTGGAATATATAATGAGTCCCTGCTCCACCAGAAAAACCTAAACCAACAATAACAACAACAACAACAACAACAACAACAGCAAGTGAGTTCAGTGGGTAGGAGTTAGATGACAGAGTTTGATGGCTGTGGGATGGTAGAATGTCATGTAGTCTAGCCCAGACCTACATCCCTGAGAAATTCCTTCTTTTGAAATACAGGATAAACAAATGAGAGAATCAGACTTTCCTCTGCAGGTGGGAGTCACGTGTCATAAAGTCACCTTTCCCAAAACAATTTTCAATTTTAAATACTCAATTATTTAAATTAAATTAGTTATACATTAATTCTCTTTAAAAAGTGCATATATAGTGCATATATGTGCACATATATGCATATATCAATTTTTCATACTGTATATATAGTATATATAGTATATGAAACTGTGACACATATTGTTGTTGAGAGATTATCAACCATGTTGAGATTTGACTAATACACATTGAAGGGAAAATAATTAAATATGTTTTATTTTAGGAATTTAAGTTATTTATATAAGCAGCACAATGACAAAATAAATAATTAGAATTTGAACTGATTAATATAGTACCTTCAAGTGGTTAACATTCTAGTGGAATTTAAATAGACTGTTAATAGAGTAACTAAAACTGAAGAAGATAAGCTCCAGAATTCTGGTTCTGTCTTTATGACTTTTATAATCTTGGACAAGAGAGTTCAATAAATTGTGATTCAGTTTCCTGAACTCAAACATCAGAATGGCATACATCCCATGGAATTGTTGTGAGAAATAAAGTCACATATACATATAATACATAGTGCATATGTCATAAAGACTAGAATGATGGTCATATTGATGATTGTGGTGATGATAAATACGATCAGCAATTTATAGGAAAATTTAAACAAGTTATAGAAATAGACTACAGTAATATTCAACAATGTTCCATTTTTAGTGTTCTTTAGGGAGTAGTTTTTAATAGAACAATTATTTTGCCTTAGGATCATTATGAGTAGTGTTGCCAAAATTTGTAATCAATTAAGATTAGCTTTTCTTCTAGTAAATGTATTTAAACCAAGTTCTAGCCTATTACACACAATTATTACTGTGTTCAGAGAAGACTATTCAATAGTCTTACAGTATATTCCATATGCTTCACATTAATCATTGTTTACCTTAGGAAATAGACATTTTTATTTTCTTCTTGATACCATTAGGGAAATTAGTGAAAATGAGAAATTTCATTCTGAATATCCCTACAAATATACCAGGAGCTTTCACATCTAAATGGTACATGATATGTCTAACATTTCTTTAATCAGAGGTTAGGTCTGTTGTACAGTGTTAGAAAAATTTTTGACTTGTTTTTGCAGAAGAATTGGGCATACAGGAAATCACCCAGAGAACATAATCAGTTTTTATTTTGCTCTGTGTGTGTGTGTGTGTGTGTGTGTGTGTGTGTCTGTGTCTGTGTTTTGTTGCCATTCAGTACTGGCCATTTTGTGACGCTGTGGGAGGGGCTGGGTAAGCCAACTGCCCGTGTGGTTCCCTGGGGTAATGTAGGTCCCATGGGACTTTGTGGTTCCCTGTGAGGTGCTCCCCCCCATGAAGAAGCAAGAAGACTGGAAGGTGGTGGTATTAGTATTTGTTCATTGTATTGTCATCTGCATCTCATCAAGAGTCAACCACTGATTTTAGCATGTGTTATTGTTCGTTCCTATCTTATTAGCTCTTTCCCAGTCTGAACCTCCTTTGGGTGTGATCTTCATCTTGAGGGGTTCACCATGAACTTTTAATGACACCGCCACTGGCCAGAGAGAACTCCTCTTCAGAAGTTCCAGGTTCCCAGAGTCATTTACGACTTCTTAGATTCAGAGCATCAGTTCCCCCACCTGTTTTCTCAGCCCTAATGTCTGTAGCCATTAGTTTAGTCCTGACTTCTGTGGTTTCTCTTAACTTCTCTTGGCCTTTGCATTTGCCTCTTGACCCAACTCCCCTGTACTGAATTCTAGCTAGCTGTTAATAGGGTCTTGATCATCCATGTACAGCAATGGTTGACTTTGGGATTCTGTTGTCATCCTTTGTCTGGTCATTACTCCCAACACCCCAAATTGCCTTTCACATGCTAAATGCAGTGTTTACAGATCAACTAAAAGACAGACATCTCCAGTTACAATATCATCTTGTTGTTGTCTACCAGCTCACTGGTAAATCTCAGTATAGCTATCTTTTTGGTCAATAAAATTTTTATAGTTAACTATTATTGTATGTGTTTGCTCCTCTCCTTATACAAATGAAAGAGAAGGAAAAGAAGTAAAATTACTGATGCAAGAGATATAACTCCTGCATGATTCTCATATAAATCATGATTTTAATATAATTCAGTATTTTGGCATTCAGAGAATTTTAGGGGATAAATCTTTCACTACCAGTAGATATTTGAACTTTAGCCAGTCAGTACTTACACTGTATGGAAAAGGAACAAAAATAAATAATGTGTCCTGAATTCTACAAATGCATTATAAAAGATTAGATCTGTAAGAGAATAATCAGGAGCATAAAACATATTTTAGTTCTTTGTGTATAAAACCTCCCTTAGCACATTAAACTCTGGCTAAAATAGTTTCTTATGCTTAACAGTTCCACATACTTTGCATTTATTAAAGCAGGGTATTTCCACAAATTTTTATTAAAATGGCAAATGAACTAAGCAATACTTCATATTCTGCCTGGAAGCTGAGTCTCCTATGAACATCTTTATATGCTATTAATCATTCTCCCAACAAATGTTTCTTAAGAGTCATTACTTATTTAATTTGCAGTTCTCTAGTGGCTAGAAATGTTGAACACTTTTTCATGTATTTATTGGGCATTTGTACTGCATTTTATTCCTGGAAGAATGGCTAGCATCAAGAAATCAAATAATAACAAATCCTAACGAGACTTCAGAGAAAAAGGAACCTTTCCACCTAACTGCTGGGAATCTAAAGTAGTATAACTGCTGTAGAAATGAATGTGGACATTCCTCACGAAACTAAAGCAAGGAGTTCCTTTACACCCAGCTATTGTTCTTGTAGGTATCTTCCAGGAAATGTCAAAGACATCATATTGCACTGATAGATTCATGCCCCTGTTTGTAGTTGCACTATTCATAAATCTTGGAAGAGACATTTACACCATCAGCATATGAATGGGCAAATAAATTGTGATGTTTATACATGATGGAGTCCTACTCTGCTAAATTTGAGTCACTTATAGGAAACTGGATACGCCTGGAGACCATGTTAAGTGAAATAAATCAGACACACAAGCTTAAATATTGAATGATTACTCTTCTATGAGAAACTCAAGATAAAAATAAACCAAACACCAAAATAAAAGACAGATAACAGGAAGGAAGATCTTTTGCAAAAGGGGAGGAGACCGAGAGATGGGCAGAGGTGATGAGGAGAATTTGAGGTTATAAAAAAGAACTAAGAAGTGTTAATGTGCATTATCTACTCCATGTAGTGCAAATATGTATTGATGAAAATAAAAACAAAATAAAGACTATTTCAGAAATTTAAGTCATTATTTAAATAGTCCAGTACTGCCAAGTGTTTTTTTTCTCAAATTGTCCAATATAGCGTTAAACCTACTTGTAGCTAAATTTTTGCATACATTTTTTTCATGATTAAGAAATTTTGCCTAAAACATACATTTAGGGGGTCTAAGTATATGGTTTTTTTTCTCTTTTTTTATCAAATATCTCCCTAGAAATAGTATTCCCTTTATACTGCCAGTATTGATGAATGAGGGTATTCATTTCTAACCCTTGCTAATCAATATAAAACAACATCATAAAGAATTTAAAATGCTTTTCTCATCAAATTCATAACACTTCCTTGGTTAAAGAAAAATATTTGTGGAATTATTTCAAAAATATTAAATCTTCATTAATAATTTAGAAGTCAATCATTAATTTCATTTCCATTCCTCCATCACTCTCCTTTTCCTTCCCTTTTTCTTCCCTATCACTCCTCCAGCCTCCTTCCTACCCATTTCTCTTTCCTCCTCCTCTTCCCTTCTTCCTCCTCTTGTTCTCCTTTTTCCGCTCTTTCTCTTCTCGTCCCTTTCCTTCTTTCCCTCTCTTCTTCCTTAAATAATTTGGCTTTTAAAGCTGGTTTAGGTTTAGGAAACATGCAGTGATATAAAAGATAAATGGACAAGGAAACAGAAAGCAAATAAAGGTCCAGAATTAGAATGATGTATCCTATTTTTTAATGAGTTTCAAACCAAAAGCTATGAAGGATTGTAACTTAACTTTGTTCTTTTTAATGCAAATCTTAATTACATGTGATTTTTGTGTAGAGTTACTTTGACGTGGTTATTTCTTCTTGGTACTTTTTTTTCTGTTGAATATTTTTTTTAAATTGGCAAATGTTACTAGATACTTATTTATGAGGTAAAATTTGATGATTGTGACATGTATACACTCGGAAATGATTAAGTTAAGCTGATTATTTGTCTCTCATTTCATCTACTTAACCAATCACCACAGATGGTTGAAAAAAGAGCTCATCCTCTTTTTTAATCCCAAAGATCTTGGTTTCTACTTTTTAAACTCTAACCCCCATATCCCTCCACTCTGTAAATATAACAAATGTTAAACCTTAGGTTGGTACATCTTATGCTTAAAGTTGGTTGCATTAGTTTTATTTTGCCTCATTATCTTCTTTCATTTATTTTTAAAACAATGTGCATGTGTGAAAGAAACATTAGAATATTAAAAGATTATTTTTACCAATAAGGACAGATGCACACTATATAGAAGTAGTCAGGCAGTTCTTGGAAAAAGTCACAGTCCAAACTTGCAGGAATTGCACAGAGGATTCCTTTTGCATTCACATAAGAAATTAAAGCAACTTTCTCTCTCTTCCATTGAGTAGCAGCAGTTTAGGGAGGTCTTGGGCTGTGACATATTGTGTTTGCCATTTTATTTACTAAGTCATAAAATTTTCCAAACACTCTTATGAAATAGGTATCATTTTGTCCTCTGCTGTTTCGGTAAAGAATCAGACTTAGACTGGGTTGTGAAAAAGATGAGCAGTTCGGCCAAGATTTGTGGTTAGCCTTACTCTAACAGCCTTACTTTTCTCTGGATTCTCTTGCCTGTCAGAAATGACTGTGGACCTCGCCTTCTAGGTGAGAGAAAGAATGATTTTCTCTTGGATATTTATTGTGAACTCGGTTGATATACACAATATTTTTGCTACAATTTTTGCTAAAATACATAGCTGTAGGACATTTCTTAAAATATTTTTATCTGAGGTATAACAAGTGTCTTTGGGGCTTCAAATTTCAGAGTGAAAACTAAAGATACCTTGAGCACATTTAACAGATCAAACTTGTTTAGAATCAGGAATTTTCTAGTCAGTGATGTTTTTATAACTATCTAACTTGACATGAAAAAGATGAATATGTGTGCATAGGCATGCATGCAGATACACACCTTCAGCATTCACAGACATACACACATGTGTATCCTCTTTTCTACTTCAATGAATATGTAGTATGAAGATGAAGCTTTTTCATACTAAATTTATGTTTGCGATTTTTCAAGTCTTTTTAATGCCTAGATTTGGAATACCTTGTTGTCGGGGTAGGTCCAGAACTTAAAGTTGGCTTACTTTCCATAATCCAGTTATTTCTGGATAAGAAGAGCAAGTTAAAATGCACAGAGCTTCTTTACTTCTTTAGTTTCTGGCTCATGACCAGACATCTGACCAATTTGGATGCTAGAACAGAAGTGATGTTTGTCACAGAGATGGTGGAAGGAATCATTTAAATGAGGCACATAAAGCCCCCTTTACCTAGTGCTCTACACTTACTTGGCTCAGAGGAATTGAAACTGTGAGGCAAATATTGTGTCTGCAACCACACACTACATTATTAGTATTAGTAAAAGAAGCACAGCCAGAGGGGAAGATACACGGAAATAGGAGCTGGTCCTTTGGCTGCCATCTTTTGCTGTATTACCTTTCACAAACTACCATCCCTTGCTTAGATCCCTTTTTAAAATAAAGGCCTTAGATTGCTAACACTCTGGAGCTTTTTCAGATCATTTAACCCACCAAAAATCTATAATCTTCACAAAGCCCTTGTCTCCTCCAAACTTTGCTGCAATCAGCAGGTGCACATCACATGCTTTAGCTCTGAAGAAATAAATAACTTGTCAACTAATGCACACCGTTGATCTGTGCATGTACCCTTATGCAAGGCTTGCACTCTGCAAGCAGTGTTCTAGGCTCCATGGATTTCAAATGATTGAGCCTCAGGTTGTTAAGAAGTGAAATGTGTATAGATAACTCTTTTAGCTTTGATGCTTTTGGAATTACAAAAGGCCCTAATACTGTGATATATAAAAGATGTCAAAGAAGATGCAAATAAATGACAAGGTTTCTTGTGCTTGTGGATAAAACCTTATATAATTAAAATATCTATATCATCCAAAATGTACATTATCAACCTAACCTAATCCAATTCCTATAAAATCCACAAAGGAATTCATTGCAGAAAAAGAAAACATCCTAAACTTCACACAGAATTTCAGTGGACCCTAAATACCAAAACAGTATTGAAAAAGAGGAGCAAGCTGGAAGTCATGATTTTGATCATTTTTTGTTTTTTTCTTTGGTATCAGGATCAAACTCAGAACCCAGGCACTTGCGAGGCTGACACCAAAACCACTGAGCTAAATAAATTGCTGACCCTTAGTCATACTTTCTTATTTCAAGACATACTAGAAGACAACAGTCATCAAGACAGTTTATCACTAGCATAAAGATAGATATATAGATCAATAGGACAGAAAAGAATGCAGATACAAATTCTTGCATATATGGAAAATGATTTTTGAAGAAAATTATCAAGACTATGTAACATGAGAAGGATCATTTCCTCCACAAATTTGTTAGGAAAACTATATATCTGTGTTGAAAATTATGACATTAGGGCTGGAGATTTAGCTCAGTGGTTCCAGTGCCTGCCTTGCAAGCGCAAGGTCTTGATTTCAATCCCAGTAACCACATACAATGCTGGGTGTGGAGACTCACGCCCACCAGCAATCAATACCACATACCACAGTGCCGGGCGTGGTGGCTCATGCCTGTAATCCCAGCACTCGGGAGGCAGAGACAGGAGGATTGCTGAGTGCCAGGCTTGCCTGGGCTACATAGTGAGCTCAGAGCCAGCCTGAACTACAAAGTGAGACCCTGTCTCCAAAAAAAAAAAAAAAAAAAAATTATGACATTAGACCAGTTAAAAATATTTACCCAACATGAATTGAAAACCTAAATGTAAGATGGGAAACAATTAAAGTCTCAGAAGAAAAACTTCAGGATACTGAATTTGGCAGTGATTTCATAGATATGACATCCAAAACAAAAGCAAAAAATTTAAACTACATCAAACTTAAAAGTGTATGTTCACTGAAGAAAATAAAACATAGAATAAAAAGCAACCTGTAAAATAGGAGAAAAATGTGTAGATCTTATATCTGCTAATGGGGTTGATACACAGAATGTACAAAGAACTCCAAGTAATGAGTAATGTTTTTAAAAAGGAATAAAACCTTGAATCATCAGTTGTCCAGAGGATACACAGGTTTCACCGAAGCATGCTCAGGATCACCAATCTTAAGAGAAATGCAGTCGAAACCACAATTCTGTTTCATGTCACATGGATTAGAATGGACACTGTCAGAATCACAGCACATCACAAGCACTCGTGAGAAACTGTACACTGTGTGTAAAAATGTAAAATGTTACTATGAAGAGAAAGAGTATGGTGTTTCCTATGAAAAGTAATCACTGAAGTATATATGACTCACAACCCCATTTTTGGGTTCATATCCAAAAGATTTCAAGTTCAGAGATATTTTTACTGATGGTGTCTATAGCATTATTCACAGTGGTCTAGAGCTCAAATCAGCTCAAAGGTCCATTGATAGATTAATTGGTAAATAAAACACAGTATGCAATATGATAGAAATTTAGAGAATTTTAGAAAAAGAAATGCTATCATGTGCTATAATAGAGGTGAAACTCAAGCACACTGTACTGAGCAGAATAAATCTGGCACAAACCCCAAGTCCATAGAGTTCTACTCGTATGAAACATTTCATAGTCAGATTCACAAAAACAGAATGTAGAAAGGTAGTCGTTAAAGAGTAGGGATGAAGAAGTAGAATTATTAATGTGCAGTTTTAGTTCTGCAAGATGAAAACATTCTAGAGACCTACTGAGCAAAATGATGAATATGTTTAATACTACTGAGAGCAAAATTTAATGCTATGGCTTTTGTACCAGAATAAAAAATAGTACTGTGGAGTATGATCCAGAAACACAAGTAATATCATCTACCATGGATTTTTTTTTTTTTTTTTGAGACAGGGTCTCGCTTTGTAGTCCAGGCTGGCCCTGAGCTCACTATCTAGCCCAGGCAAGCCGCCGTGAACTCAGCTAATCCTCCTGTCTCTGCCTCTGGAGTGCTGGGATTACAGGCATGAGCCACCACGCTGGGCACTGTGGTATGTGGTATTGATTGTTGGTGGGCATGAGTGTCCACACCCAGCATTTTATGTGGTTACTGGGATCTAACTCAGGACCTTGTGCTTGCCAGGCAGGTGCCTGAACCACTGAGCTAAATCTCCAGCCCTACCATGGATTTTTTACATGAGTGTGTATTTGATATTTAAAAAAAAAAAAACAGAGGAATGGAAAGTATTGTCTTCATGTTTAGAGGCTGCACCTCTAAACAGGTTCTCCATGACATACGCTGAAATGGTTCTCTATACTCCCACAGTAGCAGTGAAAAGGGTCCCAGTCCACACACAGGATGGATCTCTCAAATGCACTCTCAAGCATAGCTCGGAAGCCCACCGAATGTCCGTATAGCTGCCAACATCATAGCACTTGGCCACTGCAAATGAGTCCAGTCTGAGGGGTAACAGATGAGGGTTTTCTAAGGGGAAAATGTGTTATTAAAATCAAATAATGCTTAACACTGCAGAAGCAGTGTGGACAAGACCATAATTTCCAGGGTATTTTTTTAAATTTAATAAGTGCTTTATCACCTTCAGTTTTCACAGCCAAAGCCAAAGATGTTTGGCAGTTGTTATGAGATTTGAAAGAATGCTGAGTTTTTGATCTTGTCAGGACTGAAAGTGCTTTATAAATGTCAGCGTTGGTGTAGGGGAATCTAGGGCACTGCTCCAGTGTGCGCCTTGTGAGTCAGTTAATGAGGCCACAGGAGAGCAGCCATCGGAGACACTCCCAGAGTGGTCCTGACTTAGAAAACAGCTTTCTGCGTCTGCTCAGCAAAAGACGAGTTTCACGTTGTTGTGGAACTGCCAACAAGTATCGAGGTTTAAATCAAGTCATGCTCAGTGTTCTGAAAATGTGGCTCCCTTGTTTGAGGGAAGATACAACATGGAATTTTCTTTTTCTGCCTTTACATTAAAATTATTATTATTATTATTATTATTATTATTATTATTTTTTGAGACAGGGTCTTGCTTTGTAGTTCAAGCTGGCCCAGAGCTCTCACTATGTAGCCCAGGCAAGCCTCAAACTCAGCAATCCTCCTATCTGCCTCCCGAGTGCTGGGATTACAAGCATGAACCACCATGCCCAGTACTGTGGTATGTGGCATTGATTGCTGGTGGGCCTGAGTCACCACACCCAGCATTGTATGTGGTGACCGGGGATCAAACTCAGTACCTTGTGCTTGTGAGGCAGGTGCCGGAACCACTGAACTAAATCTCTGGGCTAAAATTATTTTTTGATTGTGAGTGATTACACTTACTAGTGATACCTCTTAGATGGGTTCCTCATTTTTAGATTATTGTTGACTCCCTAGAAGTTAGTTCTTATGTTTTTTTGTAGTTTTTGTTGCATAGTAGGCTTAAAATACTTTCTAAGAACATGAATGGAAGGCACACTGGTTTATAATTTTGAGTTTAGAGTTGAGCACTCTGTTTCTGTTGCTGCTCATGTGGTCTCTGATTATATGAATCTGAACATCATTACAGCCAGTGGATTAATTGAATTAAGTCAAAAATAATGCCAAACCACTACAAATGTTGTAGTTTTCTTTCTAATGCTGAAATACTTTGCTAGGCAATGATCAAATAAAGTAAGTCATTTGATAAAGCATCCATACTGGGAAAGCTCATCCAAGTCTCTTATAGAGCTATTTCATTAAGAAAAAAAGATTCATAGTTCCAAATAAAGTTACAGTTCACAGTTTTGAAGATGTGATCACTGGGTTGCTTGATGTAGTGTCTCAAAGTGGTGTCAATAACAGGGGACCATAATAACTATTTAGTGTTGTTCATAGACAGCCTAGTAAAAAGTTCTCTTTTGTTGATTAAGAAGAATACAGTGTGAACCTGATTGGAGTTCATGCACTTGGATCTGAACAAAGATAGAATCTATTGTATTTATCTGTGACTCATCCTCCATACAGCTTTTTCCCAAGTGTTCTATGCAACACAAAACATAAAGGCTTCAATTGTACTGTCAAAATTGGATTCTGTCAAGAAGCAAGCATAGTATATTGATAGCATTGGAGAAAAAAAGACATATTTAGATGCTAACCAGTGCTCAATCTAGTACTAGATATTGTAACAAACATGAAAGAGCTAATTAAAAGCAATGATTAAATTCATTTGAGTAGAAATACTAATTTATCCAAGTTAAAATTCCAAGATATTATTTTATTAATCCAATGAACATTCACTGCATACCTATTATATATTAAATTCTGCTTAGTGATCTAGTGAATAAATCTTTATTATGCTTTCATTCTGAAATCTTCCAATCACCTAAACTGGTAGACTCTACTTAAACTTGTGACTATGTTGAGGTGTCCATAACAGCAACAAGTGGGATTTGTGGGAGATACTGTCCCATTATATCATCCTGATCCTGACTACCCACATTATTGACAATGGAGTAGACTGCCAGCCCTTATCTGCTGCTATTGAGGGTGCATGTCCATAAGAAAGTCTGATTGGCAAGTAGACAGTTTACTTTATCTCTCCACTGTGACACACCCTAGAAGGGCTTTTATTCTTTGGTAAAAGTGAGATACTTTTCCAAAACGATAGCCATACTGGTGGTTCTACAGCTCATGCAAATCAGATATAATTCCTTCTTGTTCTTGTGATGTGTGTAACATGTGATAAACATGGTAGGTGATACAGATATACATGTGACATCTGTAGTGAAAACGCTAGATTTTTAACTAAGGGACAACTACATGACCATTTTATTAATTTCCTTCCTTTTTTTTCCTTTTATTCCTTATTTGGAACCAACCGAAACTAGTACAAGATGCATCTGAGGAAAGCGATGACACACACAAAAGCAAAGATGAAAACAATGAAAAGGTGCAATGAGTAGGCAAAGCTAATCAAGAGCAGAATTTCTGATGAAGAGTAGTAGAAGACAAAGTTAAAATAGTTGAATGGTACTAGATTCCTTAATTTTTTTTTTCATATGAGTGTTTGGGAGATCACTCCATACTTCTTCATAAAAATGTTATTGTTGTAGTTATATATACTTATACTACTCCATTATATGCATGTAGCAGTGGGTTCAACCAGCCCACTAGGGTTTGGCATTTGGCTTTTTCCGTCTGTTATTTTTTCATCACAGTTCGGCTACCTAAATATGTGTATATGTTGTTTAATTTTCCTTATATTTACTTGGGACAAATGTCTAGATTTTTAGATCTTAAGACGAATGCATGCAGAGTTTGTCTGTTGCAAAATACTTTGTAAAAATTAAAGTGTTATGTGATCCAACTAACAATGTATGAGGTTACCCTTTTTCCTGGTGGCCTCAGTAGTATAATTTGTTCTTAGGTCTTTAAATGTGGATAGTCTGATAGGTAAGAAATGTCTAATATATTGGTAATTAATATGAGACATATGTAGTTGAATTGGTTTTATGATACATTTTAAGAATTAAATTTTTTTGCCAAATGAAGCACAAGATGCTTTGACATTTAACCAAAAGTGTGCAAGAATTAGACACTTTGTACTATAGCTTTGAAAATGGGTGGCTTTGTTCATTTAAAAACAGGCCTTTTCTCTTTGGATTTCATTTTCTTGGAGGACTTGTGGGGCACACAGCATATATAAGTATTTTTCCAAAGATAAAAAGCAATTTTTCACATGGAAATGTATCACATTATTCAAAGGTGACTCCTCAGCTTCTTAAAAACACTGATAATTTTTTATGTACTCAGGTATGTGCTTCAGGTTCCAATATTAGATGATGGAGTGATAAGACCTAAACTGAAATGTTTACTGCAGTAAAAATATTCGAATAAAATATACTTTTATTGCCAAACATATTCCCTGGCTGCTTGTAGAGTGTGTATTTTAAAATATATTTAAATCCAATTATTTAAATTGAAAAAAAAAACCACCAGCCTACATATGCAATTTTAAAGTATTATGCTCCACCATTTTGAGATGTGCAAAAACCAGCTGAACGGGAGGGTATGATCCTCCCTCATCACTGGAGGTCACTGCATGTGCACTGCAGTGTCTGTATGATGCATGTGACTCAGTCTGTAATTTTTAAAAAGCCATCATTATAATATAACAGAAAGTTAAGTAAAAGAGCAAGGCTTTGGTACCAGCTCTATCTTATGTAATCTAAAACAAGTCATTTTGATACTTCTGCACCTCAGTTTTTCCTAACTCTAGAATGTGAGCAGGTTTGACCAGATGATCAACAGTCACCTTTATATTTTGAAAATGTATTCTGCCTTCTAACTATACTAACTGTACTATCTACACAACTAATATTTCTATAGGGAATATCTGGATACATTAAAATAGCATGTTCTTTGTTTTTTTCCAGTCATTCCTAACATTATTGGATATATTCATTGCATTAGTCTATTGATCATTACACATAGTTTAAGTTTTAAAAAAGATTGATCTGTTCTATGTAATATACCAATTATAATGAATGCAATCATTATAACTGCAAATGTATAATAAAATTTCTTAAACTTTAAAATAAATAACCTAATATTTACTTAAAATTATAAGTAGAAGCCAAAGATAGGGATTTAGTAATCTATATATGTTTTTACTGAGTTTATAGCAAATAGTTACCTTGAAAGGGTTTTATTGAAAAGGGTAGTAAAAAAATGAGATGAGAGAAGAGTGATTAGTATTTTTACTTACATTATTCTATTCACTACAGCATCATTTCTTTTTGAGACAGGATCTTGCTTTGTATTACAGGCTGGCCCTGAGCTCCCTGTGTAGCCCAGGCAAGCCTGGAACTCAGCAATCCTCCTGTCTCTGCCTCCCAAGTTCTGGGATTACAGATGCAAGCCACCATGCCTGGCTACAGCATCATTTTTTGAGAACCTTTTGTATAAAACCATTTTACACGTAAAAATTCTCAGAACTACCCGGCTATCCCCCTGCTAGGAATATACCCAAAAGAATTTAAAAAATCACATTGGAAAGACAGATGTACACCCTTGTTCATAGCAGCTCAGTTCGTGATAGCTCAGTCTTGGAAACAACCCAAATGTCCATCAACTGGAGAGTGGATAAAGAAGATGTGTTTTTTTTTATAAAATGGAGTATTACTCTGCCATAAAGAATGACAAGATCAATCCATTTAGGTGCAAATGGAGACACCTGGAGGATATACTAATAAGTGAAATCAATAGATCACAGATAAACAATTACCAGATCTTCTCTTTGGCATGAACACCTGTAGATGCAAATGAGCTCTAGAAAGTATGACAGCTTTTATAGAGTGCAAAATTTATATAGGAAATTTGGTGAGGGAATGTGATGAGGGGAAGGAATAAATATAATATAGAAAGAAAATAAAAGAGCATGTATAAAGGGGGTGAAGAGGTGTGGGTGGGTATGGATATGGGTAAAAATGAGAATTAACTTGTGTCATATACTGGTACAAATTCCCCAATGTTATACATGATTTTGAGATGTATATAAATTGAACCAATAAAGAATTAAATTTATTAAAAAAATCACAGAACTCACCATTATCAAAAAACCCTTACAATTTATCTGGAGAAAAGAAAATAATAAACATACACAAGGAGTATTGAAAACATATTTACTAAACTACTTATTTTAGTAATCATGTAAGTAAGTATTTAGAATTGTTGGAATAAGTCCAAGAAGTATTTTTACATGAGAACCATTTTGGTAAAAACCTTGAAGTCAGTCAAGCTATTTTTCAGTGCATATCAAAGGCCATTTTTATCTCTTCAGCTGTTTGGCTGTAAATTGACCCAGTAGAAAGTAGATACAATAAAGTTTGGTTCCATTCTACATTTTATTTCCTGTGTGTTTTAAATGCAGATAAAATTTTCAAAATAAAGTCCTTTGTGCTATGTCACTTTGAAGCTCATGAAATATCCCCTGTGTCTTCTGTTTTGGAGATTAACATAGACTATCATATTGACTGATTTTTATAAAAGGTCTGGAATACTTAAGGCTCAGCACCTTGGATAACAACAATAGGATTGAATGATGTTAAGTGTATTCATCAGACCTCTAAAAGAATTGGAGCTTCTAGTGCTTGAAAATGTTGATTGACCTGCTTGAAGGAGAAGAGAAAATATATAGATACCTTAAAGTATTCAAGAATTTCTCTACTGAATATCATACTCATTTTATTCCTACAATTAATTTCTTCATTAACATATTTGAACCTCTTTTCTTTTGTGGTGGTGCTCTCCTTTTATAAGATAAATCCCTGGTGACTCATCATCACAGTAGTGGAATAAGTTTTTGCAGCATAAATGTCCCTGAATAAATTGCTAATTTGAACCCTTGTACACATTTGCAAATACCTTCACAAGAGCTAAGAGAATGAGGTGAGAGAATGCAGCAACTGAACTCTAACACAGGAAGTGTGTATGTGTTTGTGTGTGTGTGTGTGGGGGGGGGGTTACCATTATATAAGTCATTCTTCTCCAAAACACACACAGTGTAGCACAGTAAGAGATAGCTTCTTTTGCATAAAGGAAGGAGAGGAAAGTGAGCTCATGATTTTTCTTCATATTTCATTATCAAGTATACCTCCATAAAATCCAGCAGTGGAGAAACATAGATTCAAAATCAGTATCTACTGACTGAGGATCTAATTTCTCTCTAGTTCCAGGCAAAAGCTCACAGCCCCTAGCTTCAGATTTTCCCACTTAATTTGCTTTCAGAATGCTCTTCTACAAGGACAGGCTAGTGGTCTCAAGCACTGAATTGGTTCTATTACCTTGCTGTCCTCTATGTGTAGTTTCCAGGACATCCTTAGGGCCAGATTGGGCCTAGAAATTCAAGTTTTAGACTGACCTCAACATCAGACAATATTTTAATCCAAGATTTCAGACTTATTCCAGGATCAAACTAACCTCAATAACTATGGGCCCAGTTTGCAGGTTTGCCTTTATGGATAAAGGCTAAAAGTCCCTTGAGAATGTATCGGATATATAAACTCAGGTATATGCCCAGGTCTCAGGTTGGCCAGGAGCTAAGTAAATACATACAATCCCAGGCTTCATTTTAAGTTCTGCACCAGGTCGCCATCTCTGTCTTCTGGTACTCTGGGTAGACATTTGTGGCACAGGCAGGCACCCATCCTGCCCAATACTGACCTGAGTCTTGTGGCCCCAATCTCCAGAATACCCACAGAAGCTAAAAGTTACTCTAGCATATCTAAACCAGGCCTCTTTTATAGATCCCAGCCATGGACTGGACAGCATAGACCTAGATTCTTAGATCAACCTCATGAACCCTGGCTTCAGGCCTTGAAAATATAGGGTGTAACCAAGCCCCTTGTGACCTAAAGTTCCAGAGAACTCAGAATCCAAGCTGCTCCAGCAGATTGGATTCCAGCTCATTCCAGTAGGTCCTATTGACAGGCAAACCACTGCAAACCAAGGCTTCAGGATCACCCTGTACATCCACGAGTCAAGCCAAAATTTGTGGATTAAAAATCCAAACTCCTACATAGAATCAGGCCCCAAGCTTCTTCCCATGTAGTCACTTCTGTGTTTATATGTCTCCCATAGATGCAGCCACAAGTCCATACCTACACCAGGTTAGCCTCTGTAGATACTGGATTCAGGTCTGCACCATGGATACAGTCTTCAGGCCTACTGTAAAGATCTCTGGCAAAATGTTGACACTGAAATCCAGACTCAAGGACCAATTTCACAAACCCAGAGAGCAAGCATAGCCATCTGCAGACTGAGGTCCTAGGTCAGCCTGCTTGGGGACCCCAGGAGCAAGTCTTCCCATAAACCATAGCGGGTAACCTGCCTGGCATCTCTGGATAGTCTGATTACTAAAAAGTTTTACCAGACAAAACCACTCTGCAGAGGTACAAGCATTAGTGTAAGGCAACAAGAAATATGAAAAACCAAGATGTAATACCAAGAAATAACACTCAAATAACATTCTAATAGTTCACATCAAACAAATAAATACACACACAAAGAATCAGAATAATTTTAAGAAGGCTTATTGAACTGCATAGAAATGGAGAATCAATGCAGTAAAAGTAGAAAAATAATAAATGCCTCAAACTAGAAATTTAACAAATTGAAATTTACTTTGTTTTTTTTTAAAAATTAGAAATTTTGGGATCAGAAAATACAATGAGTAAAGTGAAAAATGCTATAGAGCCTCTCAGCAGAATTAATTAGGCAGAAGAAAATCTTTAAACTTGAAGCCAGGTTATTAAAAATACACAAATATAGATAGGAATGAGAGTGAAAATACTAAGAAAAGAATACTGGTAAGATTTGAAGAACAGTATTATAGAGCACATTTATAAGTTATACAAGTATGGGAATAGAAGAGACAATAGAAAACTTGTTTTATTTAGAGAAATTATAGAAGAAAACTTGGTAAACATGGGACAAGCTATGCATATTCAGGGTGAAGGAATATAAATGAAATTCAGTCCAAGCAAGACTACATTAAGACATATTATAATCAATCTTTTGAAATTTGAGGAGTGAGGACCTAGGATTTAGCTCAATTGTTACTGTGCCTACCTTGGAAGCATAAAGGCCCAAATTTAATCCCCAGTACCATCAATAAAAAGGAAGAATGAATCAGCCAGGCATGAAAAGAAGCATATCATGTAAAAGTGTCTCTACAAGGCTAGGAACAAATTTTTCAGCCAAAATAATATAAAGCAAGACAGAATGGGTTGTTATATTCAAATTGTTAAATAAAACTGCCAACCTAGAATTATGTACCAGGGAAATCTGTGTTTCAGAAATGAATGAATGAGAAAGACTCCCCACCAAGCAAAAGATGAGAAAGTTCATCATTGCCAGACATATTTATGAGGAACGATAATGGCAATTCTACAAGTTGCAATAAAAGGAAGCTAATAAATAATATGAAAACACATGGAAGTATGTGGTAAACTGTGGTAAAAGGGCACAGTCCTATATAAAAAAACTGATACTGTAATGGTATGCACATAACATCACTTTAACATGAAGATAAAATCATTAAAGATAAAATCATTAAAATAATGACATATCCTTATTTGATATGTGATATAAAAAAGATATACATTGTAGTATATACAATATCCTTATGAGAAAAGAGTGAATCAAAATAATCATTTTTATAGATGAAGAATTTTCATATAGTTTAGGTAGTTCTTGACTATGCTGTAAGGTAATAACATGTTAATAGAATTTAATCTTACTGTTTTTCTTTTCCTTTTCTTTGTTGTTGTACTGGGGATAAAACTCAGGGCCAGGCAGGAGAGATGTCACTGAGCTAAATCCCAAGCCCCATCCTCACTGTATTTTGAGGCCAGAGAGGAACAACATCATGGCCAACAGTTTATACTTTGCAAACCTTTATTTGCCTTATTTTAAATTCTGAACTGGGTTTGCATTAAAATGATCATAGTTGATGTGAATCCTTTTTTTTAATTTTGAAGTAATTGATCTGCATCTTGTGGAGAAATGTCCAGACTCATAAGTTGGACGACATTGTTCCACTTGGTTATGTTTTGTACAACTAAGTACTTTCGTTTCTCTGCACTCTTTAAAATTCTGTCCACCAAGTGCTGACAAAGGCTCTCAACATATTTTTTTTACATGTGTATTTGTTCATCATGATGACAAATATACCAAGTAAATTAGAATGTTATAAGCAGTTTTCATACTTATCCTAAGTTTTTTGATGAAAAGGACTATGTTCTAATTTCTATCTCCATTCTTGAAGTCCTGTGTATTTTGTATTTGTACATGTAACCATCATCACACACTCACTGACTGACTCACTGCCCTGGCCTTCATTGTTCTAGTGACAAAAGAATGTGAAAGCTGAGTTTTAACCTTTTGCATATTTTTGGATCTCTTATCTTGTGTTTTGTGCCTCTATTTCATTGTGATTTCTAAAGCTATAGGACAAGAAACCTGAATTCTCATTTTGTGACCTTTTGAAATTGATTAGACTTTTATCTACTTGTCTTCTTGTTTTTAAATGGATGCTAACATCTGTTGAACAGTTCCCATAAGAGCATTTCAATGATGAAACTAGAATAAGTTGTAAAAATGTAAGTGAAAAATAGCCAGATGTGGTAGCTCATGCCTGTAATCCCAGCACTTGGGAGGCAGAGGCAGGAGGATTGCTGAATTTGATGCTTGCCTGGGCTACAAAGTGAGCTCAAGGCCAGCCTAAACTACAAAGCAAGACCCTGTCTCAAAAAAAAAATTAGTGTATTAGTGAAAAATAGATCTTGAAAAAATTGATTCAGCTTGGTAAGATGGAAAATGGAATACATTGATTATATGCCTATTTATATATGTTACTCAGTTGAGGCCAACTTTCCATTTTTATAGTTAGACCTAAGTATATGGACCTATTATACTGTGATATGTATACAAAATGTGGAGTTTGTGGCATATATCCTAACATTGAGAAAAAAATATTTGCACATGCTTTGGGATTTCCAGCTCTACTAAAGTGTGATCCTGTGATTTGAAAAGACATTCTGTCATTGGGAACTGTATAATGTTTTAAGGACAGATTAAAAATAGAAGTGAAAGCTTTTTGTGTTCCTGTTTCTTAGTAACTTAACTATATACACCACTTCTGCCCTGTAGCCATTCACAATTTAGTTGACTCAATTACAGCTGAGGCCAGGCATAAGATTTAGTGAAGTGTAAAGTGTTTGATAAACTGTTTTGATCCTGTGTAGCATTCAAAGTTTTATTGTTTTTGTTCAGGGAATACTTTAAATGAATTTACACAGAGATAAAATTCACAAAAATGCCAATTTTCATAGATTTTCATTGGTAGCAACAATATCAATCTAGAATGTGTTCTTTGCTTTTATATTTCCAAAGTAGGGTTAGGATGTTTGCCTTGGTCCTTTTACCCAATTTGTAGGATTTAATCAAGACTGGAACAGAATATAGTACAGAGTAAATATCTACACATTGCACATTTCACTTAAAACTTGCCATCTCTTATAAGCATTAAGAATTCACTCACCCTGGGACTGTTATGATGATTCCAGATTTGGGGAAGTAGCATTTCTGTTTTTTTGCTTTTGGTTTTGGGTTTTATTTTGTTTTGTTTTGTGTTTTGCTTTTTTGAGACAGGGTCTCGTTTTGTAGTTCAGGCTGGCCCTGAGCTCACTATGTAGCTGAGGCAAGCCTTGAACTCACAGCAATACTCCTGCCTCTGCCTCCCAAGTGCTGGGATTACAGGCATGAGCCACCACACCTGGCAGAAGTAGCATTTCTAGTTTTGCTGTTTGCATGCAGAGCTGTGTCTTTCAGAGTATGTAATTCTGGAGTTGTATCTCCATAGATGTGCTGTCTCTCGGGTTTTCCATTCACACCTCAGAGCATGAACTGGATACCTTGTTGTTTATCCCATTTTGACATAGTGTGTCTGTGCTTGAATTTTTACATATCTTAATGTTATGAAGAATTCACTCATGTATCCAGCAGAGTGCAATAAGGAAATCAGCTTTTTCTGACATTATAAAGCAAAGGTTTCAGATACATCCCTAATGTATCTGTTCAGAATGATTGGAAAGCAAAATCATATATTAAAAGAAAGCATTAGAATGTGGTAATGTGAATAGTATACTGGATATGCCTGTTTTGCGGATGCAGTGACATGTACGTATTCTCCCACGCTCTAAATTAACCCTCCTAGGAAATAGCCATGATCATACAGGCAACCTTGCCAAGTTAATCTATGGGAACATTATTTTCACTGGTAAAATATGGATACCAATTAAAACAGGAGGATGATTGTTGTATAATTCAGTTACTCCTATCTAGAGATTAATCCTGGCTTCCCTCTTCCCTGTACCGTTCTTAACTGTAGCATATAAATTTGAACCGACAAACTCATCCTTAACCATCTTACAGCTCTGTTTTTTCTCTAGCTGGATTTATTATGTGCCCTAGATAGTGACCAGGGAATTGTTAGTTCAGGCTACCACTATTGGAAATGAATGCACTTATCTTGAGTGCCTTCACTGACATAATTAGGACCAATGGGTGCATATAACAGCAGTAAATTTTCAATGCTTCTATTTTCATTTATAAAAGAAAGACTTTCTAAAACTGTCTTCCGTATCATTAAAAATTGTTGTTCTAAGATATTTGCACAATAATCAGGAAAATCTTCTATCAAGTCATAGTTAAAATGTGGTTAAACAGTCTAGTCCTGTACTAGTTGATTTTGTGCTACTGTAACAGTACTACAGACCTGATAATTCTCAATCATTGTGAAAGTACTAGGTGATAGGTCCTCAGGCTGCAAACTCTAAGACTGAAGGAGTAGCATTGGTGGAGGCTTCCTGCAGAGTTCTTACATGGCAAAATGTCAGGGGATCAGATAGAAAACAAGAGAGGACAGAATTCATGCTTTTTTTAGGAACCCCTTCCTGTGATACCAGCATAGCTTCATTCATGGGGACGAGGGCCTCTTGCCTCAAACACTTCCCCTTAGGTCCTGCTTCTTAGCATTATTGTCATGCTGGTTTCAAATCTCCAAAATATGAACTTTGCAGGACATATTCAAACCATGTTAAGTCATTTACCTTCTGTCTCATCTTTATGCTAGGAAGATACAGGTTTCCAACTTCCCTCTGCTGTTTGTTTGTTCTTGTTGGGAATGAAGGAAATTTCCTGCTGTTCCTGAGTTGTGGAGAAATCCATGTAGTTTCCTAAAGCCCACATGTGATATATGATGAAACTATATAATGAATATTTAAGTTTAAAATTTTATTACATTAAAAAACAATGGGGTAAGTGTGTTGGAAGTGAAAGTATTTTGACGGAGTTTAATGGGGCTATGTCTGTTACTGTAGTGCATTTCTTAATATTTAAATATGTACCATATTTTAAAATCATGTCTTATATGTTGGTAACTCACCAATTTTTCTTTATGTATGTAATACAGGTATTTGTATTTATTTATTTATTTTATAGTACTGAGGGTCAAATTGAAGTCTTACATATTAAGCTACATACAAAACTTTTAAAATTTTATCTTTGAGGACCGAGCCTCGCTAAGTCATTCCTTGTTTAGAGTGGGCCTGAGCTTCCTGTCCTCCTATGTTAACCTCCGAGAGTATTGGCATTATAAACCATCACAGCAGCTACAAATGCTTTTGTTTCTATAACAGACAGAGAATGTTACTAGACACCTTGCTTCTCCAAAGACAGCTTATTCTGTCCTTGTAACTGTGGGGTCTCAAACTTTCCTGGGGCTTTGTCAGCACCTTACCCAGTATTTACTTGTAAGGACTATTCTCAGATATCACAATGGAACTTATTTTCTGTTTTTCTACCAAACCCAGAGAAAGCTTATGGAGTTGCATTTCAAGATGTGGTGTGACGTGATTATGACCTCTGCTCTGGATTTGGCAATAGGAAAAGTGAATCCTGACTTTAATTTTACTAACTGTAGGAACTTTGGTAAGATTGAGTCTCTTTCCATTAGTTTTCTAACTGGAAAATATTTGCTTTATCTCTGACTGGGAAAACATAGAGGCAGCACTTGCTAGACTACTAGCCCCACAGTGAATGTAAGTGATGGTATGGAAATATTTATAGTAACTTCATAATAATAGCAGTAGAAAGAGAAGCAAGGAGACTTGCTTGGCCCTTAATGGAATTCACTGCATTCCAAGTCTTCTCAGGTCTGTGTATTAGAATTCTCAAGCAGAAGCAGACTCCTAATTTCCCTTCCTATTCTCCTGTGCAAGCCCCATCCTGCTTTCTGTCCAGTTTTCCTAGGCTTCTCACATGTCTGGTTGAAGTTCTGTCTCTATTTCTCTTTTGCTTGATGACAAGTGTTAACTACTTTTGTGTAAAATAATTGCAACACCACCTTTTCAGTTTTGTGTAGAGAACATCATATTAGATGAGAATAGTTAAAGCATACAACAAAGAACAGGTGCTTAAATGAAGCTCCATTGCCTCTGTTTCCTCTGATTTCACCATTAGGTTGTTCTATCCCACCTTTTGAAAGTAGCTTATTTTTGACCAATAGTTTTGCTTCTTTCAGTAGCTATACACAAAATCCTGTGCAGGATAATTGCTCTAGTTAAAAAAACACTCATAGTAACTCTACTTTTAGTTGACTTTCTCAACTGTACCAGGATAATATAAACAAGGGTGATGTAGCCATCGAGTTTCCATCTCATGTAAAACTTTACATCTCATGTAAAAACTCTCATGTAAAACTTCTAAATAAGAATTTAGGAATGGAATCATTTACATGAACTGAATTCAGATAGATAGAAACTCCAACTTAGCTTCATGTCTTCCAAGGGAGATCCTTAACAGACTGTCCAACCTTGTAGAGCTTGAATTTTTATTTTATGTATGAAGAATGGCCCTTACTTTATGCATTGTTGAGAAAATTTATTTAAGGAAAAAATTAACTATTCTACCTATAAGGTAAGTATAATTGTTACAAGGATACTTATATTGTGTATTTGGAGAGATAAAATCCCTAGAAATCATGCTTAAAGCAAGACTGATAATATCAAAGCCTTTTGATAGTTTTATGTTCACTTTAAGCAAATTACATACACTGTCTAGCAATCCTCATAACCCAATTGCAAATTATGTACAGATGAAAGTTCAGTTTCATAAAGGTTAAGTGATTTATCTTCATATCTGCAAGATAAGTGCAGATAGTCCTACCTCTCACAACTAGATCAACCTCTCACAGTCATCATTTAAATCCTCTCAATTTTCTAAAGTTAATGGTTGGAAGAACTGTAACCTAGAGGTTAAAAGAATTTGAAGGTTATTTGGGTGAACTGAAATTATTTGAAGACCTAATGTGTTGAAACAATTAAGGTTATTTTGTGTTTCTCTATATGGGAGAGCTAAGACCACAAGATGTCACAAGCAGAAAGATTTTCTTTTTGCTATTTTAGTTAGGAATGAGATCTTAGTTGTTAGAAATTATTGAATTTAGGCATTTAAGCATCAGTCAGATAAAAAGAGTTCCCATGAAATTAAAAACTCATTGGATTAAATGATTTCTAAGGACCTGTTGATTGCCTGGAGTCCATATTTTAATTTTCAGCTATTGAAATTGTTGATTCTTGGAGACAAGGAGGAAAGCACTGATAATTTTACATTTTGAGATTCTTACAATTATACAGTTCATTTTATATGAGTCATTCTATTGAACTTTTAGCATTTTCCTTTTGGAAAATAGAGCAAGGTTTTAGAAACTCTTCAACTAAATATTTCTTTTAAAAGTGATTTTATATATATATACACACACACACATTATGATCACAGTCAACCTTGGGGGTTTGTACCAGTACATGACACATCTTGAGTCTCATATTTTTCCATTCCCCTGCTCTCCCTACAGCTCCCCATCCCCTATATACATAAACTTTGTTTCCTCTTTTTTTTTTTTTTGCTGTCAAATTTTTTCTTCACCTAGATATCTTTCAGTACTTTTATTGTGGATGAGATACATTTGATAGATTACAGAAAAAATCAGAAACAAGTTGCTAATTTAAAGAACACTTGCTTGAGAGAAGTAAAGTGGTTGTTTTAAAAAGGAACTTATTCTAAACTTTTGTTCAAGTTTTTAAAAACTCTGTTAAAAGGATAAAAATGGATTGCTCTATTTTAAAGTTGCTTAAAACTTCAAAGCAAATAGTATGTTTTCATCAGCTACCAAATAAAAGAAAGTGTAGTTTTGATTCTGAAATCATTTTAAAAATTATATGACATGATTTCTCTACAAACTATTGCAATTATCTGGTTGTTTAAAATGTGTGTTCCAGTGGTATGGATGGTAAAGTAATATTCAACTCATCCATCCAATCAATCATGTTTTACTGATTTACTTATTAAAATAGACTTCACACAGTTTCTTAATTTGTTTTATGCTGCTATATTGGGATATAATACTCAGTAACGGATAAATTTCAAAGATTATTACAGTGCTTATTTTGGGTAGCTGAATTTAGAGGAGCTCACAATTGAGAGGGCTTTCTGGGCTCATCGTCACAACAGAGGAGGTGGACAAGACAGGAGATTACATACACAAGAGAAGGTGGGGGGCACCGAATGAGGGAAGGGGGACAAAGGAAACTTACTTCATACTTTGTCAGGAGCCCACTCCTACAAAGAGACCTTGTGGGGATGGGAAGTGGACTTGGAGATGGTGAGAAATGAAGGGAGGGGAATTAAAAATGATTGAGTTGTGATATGTTTGTATACCACTTATCAAGGTGAATGCAAGTATGTATAACACACATATACCAATGGAAAAAAAAAACTATGAGAAAGAAAGAAACCTAGTCTGATGAGAATGACATTGTGCATTTATGAGGGCAAAGTTTGGTGCTTAATTGGGATTAGGTTTTCAACCTGTGGACTTTGAGAGACGCTTTCAAACTATAATACCTGCCTTGGTGATTTGAATGTATGTCCTTGGTCAGTTCTGTCCATTAACATATTCCTCAAAATACTATTGAAATCCACCTTCACAGGTGTAAATATGATAAAATACTTAGGAAAAATAAGAAAGTAAACCTTACTTTTGGGAAAATATAGAGTGGGAATTTGCATTGGGCACCTTCTTCCTAATTTGTATTAGCTTATCAGATGAGAAGGCCTTTGCCAAGTTCATAGGAAATAATATATGTAGTTTGGTGAATTGAAAAGAGTAGCATTCTTGATGCACAGTTGTGAAAACTAGAGGAGATTGTTTATTTGTTTCTGAAGAAACTGTATTCTATCAAATTGATACTTCTTTTAGATAGAATGATAGGAATATGTAGAAACTAGATCCAGTGAGAGATTATTGATATGGTTTGGTGATCCTGTCATCAGTTAAAGAAGCCTGCTCAGAGCTCAACAAAGTGAAATGTACAATGCCTGTAACAGGTGAACGGTGAGACTGTTCAGAAGAATGAGTATAGGTTTTCTACTGCTCATGGATTGGATTTAGCATTCCTCTGGGCTATTTCAGGTTTCTAGGCAAGATGTTAAATCTTCTGATTTCTCAAGGAAACAGTTGGTGCAAGTGAGGTAGTTCATGGAAAATCAGTTGGAGTTAGCTTGTGTTTACAATGACAAGGGCCAGAGTGCTCTGTTTACAGGAATGGAGAACACAGAGCTGTTATTAGTGGTGCTGTGGAAGAGTAAACACCAGGATGTGGTGACAGATTGAATGCAGAAGGTGGATCTAAATGACATTCTGGCTTTGTGGTTGATGTGACAACAAAACAGCAGGGTATAGATTGTTTGACAATTGCTTTCTGTCCAAGGACAACCCCAAATGGAACAGTGATCACAATGGGACACATCTTCCTAAATAAACAAACATATGTGATTCAGTATATGTCCAATGAAAGCAAAAATTAAAAGTGACCTCTAAGTTATGGAATCCACTTATGATCTAATTTTGTTTGGTGTCTGGTTAGTTCTATAACAGATGTCAACACAGTGAAGTTACAGATTTTGTAGCATGAAGAGCATTTCTTATTTATTGATTATTCACTTACTGTATTGGGTTCTTATATGCACCATTTTGTTTAGTTCCACATGTGTACATTTTTATCTCCAGTTTATCGATGGCAGCACGGGAGTTTAGGAAGATTGAAACCCTTATCCAGAGTTGCACAAGGGCCCAAGTTTGACCCCTGGTACTGTACACACACACACACACACACACACACACACACACATACACACACAGGCCTCCAGTTGGCCTAGGTCTAAATGATTAGACTAACCATATGGAATATTAATTTCATATTGCAAATGAAGCATTAGTAATCACTGACTACTATTTCTTTTGGTGAGCAGTGAGCCATTCATTCTTTGGCCAGGATTTAGCTAAAGTGATACCGCACCTACCTTGGAAGCACAAGGGCTTTCAATCCCTACTACTCTCAAAAAAAAAATTAATAGAGTGTTTACCAAATCTTTGAAGCTATTCACACAAAAGCTCTTATAAGTACATTTGTAACAGACTATTATTTTTATTGTTATTAGGAACCCTTCTCCACTGTTGGTGCGATTGCAGACTTGTGCAACCATTGTGGAGATCTGTGTGGAGATTTATCAGAAAACTAGGACTAGGGGTTCCATTTGACCCAGCTATCCCCCTGCTAGGAATATACCCAAAAGACTTTAAAAAATCACATTGGAAAGACAGATGTACACCATTGTTCATAGCAGCTCAGTTTGTGATAGCTCAATCTTGGAAACAACACAAATGTCCATCAACTGGAGAATGGATAAAGAAGATGTGTTTTTTTTTATAAAATGGAGTATTACTCTGCCATAAAGAATGACAAGATCAATCCATTTAGGTGCAAATGGAGACACCTGGAGGATATACTAATAAGTGAAATCAATAGATCACAGATAGACAAT
>PVIC010012208.1:0-39993 GCA_004025085.1 Thryonomys swinderianus | reverse complement strand
TGCATTCCACTAATATTTTTGTCTCATTCAGCTAGCACAATATTTTAGAGGTATCATTCTAAAATTTTCTAATAAATATCAAAAAATAATTAATGATATTGGCTGAATAAATGGTGGGTGCAAAATATGATGTAAATATCCTTCTACATTTATTAAAATAAACATAGCTAAAATGAGGCTCAACTATAGTCACTCTAGCTGTGTATCACAAATCAAATAAGAAAACGTAGATAAATCAGAAAAGCACAATCTGGTCATAAGAATCATACACCTAGTAGCTGTATCTTTGCAAAAACAAGAATCCAAAGTAATAGGCAAAATTTTTCACTAATAAGATTTTCATATATGCTATTTGGTTCATAATCATGTGAGAAACATGTAAAATCATATTCTAAAATTGCAAATCCTTACATGACATCACTTACTTAAGATCCTGGTAATTTAACATTACTCTTCAGCAAAAGTAAGGTACTACTTTCAAGTTTGGTAGTAACAAGATTAAAGAAACACAAGCAAAATATATTTACGTTATTAAATTCTGCAAAGGCTTAATGAGGTGTAATGCTCAGGACATTATATATACTGTAAGATTTCTGTTTTTCACAAAATTCTGTAGGAAGTCAAGACCAATGAGTAAATAATTTAATAATGGCTAGACAATGGATACACATTGTACAAGTAAAAACAATCTCCCACATATATTTACTTTATGATAGTATTAGTCGGTTCAGAAGACAAAACTAGAAACTAGATCCCTTTGCAAAATGCTATCTGCCTAGTTACTGAGTTACTAGGGGCTACAAATAGCCTGTACCCTCTCACGATGCCCTGGGGCCAAACATTTCTCAGAGAACTCAAAAGTAATAAAGCCAGAAATTACTGCAGATAAATGCATGACAAGGAAAGGCACACTTCAGAGTTCCCACGCAGATGGATTGAGCTTCTGTTCAAGTAAGTTCCATTTCATCTGCTTTCCATTTCAGTCTGTATATCGTTGGCTTCGTGAATATTTATCCTTAAGATACATTGGGATCTAATGTTCTTACTCAGCCACTGTTTTCAAGAATACTCCTGCCAAAAGCTGAAGCTAGACCTATCTCCTTCACCATGTACTAAACTAAAATCACAATGGATTAGAGACAACATTAAAACAGAAATGATAAGCCTCTGCACAACAGGTGAGGTAGAACTCTTGGAGACATTGGCTTAAGCAGAGACTTTATAAACAAAACCTCCATAGCATGAGAACTAGCAGAAAGAATCAACAAATGGGATCTCATCTTATTAAAAAGCTTCTGCACAGCAAAAGAAACCACTGGCACCAGTAAAAGAAAACCAACAACATGGGAAAAAAATCTTTACTAGCTGTCAAAGGGCTACTATCTAGAATATGTAAAGAACTTAAACAAATCAGTCCCCCCAAGTTTAGAGACCCAATTCAAAAATAGGCATCTGAAATGAACAGACACGTCTCAGAGGAAGAAGTAAAAGCAACCAGGAATCATATGAAGAAACGTTCAACATCACTGGTCATTTGAGATATGCAGATGAAAACAACACTGAGATTTCATCTCACTCGACAAAGAATGGCTGCTATTGTGAAATCAACCAGCAATAAATGCTGGTGAGGCTGTGGGGGGGGGGGAGGAACCTTTCTCCACTGTTGGTGGGATTGTAGCCTTGTACAACCATTGTGGATGTCAGTGTGGAGATTCCTCAGAAAACTAGTATTAGAGGTCCCATTTGACCGTGCTATTCCCCTGCTAAGAATATACTCTAAGGAATGAAAGGACTCATATTGTAAAGACATATGTACACCCATGTTCATAGTAACTCTGTTTAGATAGTCTAACCTTGGAAATAACCCAGCTACCCATCAACTGGAGACTGGATAAAGAAAATGTCTTTTTAAAAAAAATGAAATGGAGTATTACTCTGCCACAAAGAAGGACAAATTTCATTCATTTATGTGCAGATGGATACACCTTGAGGACACACTAAAAAGTGAAACAAATAGATCACTGATATGTAAGTACTGTGTCTTTTTTCTGGTATGAGAACCTGTAGATATAAACGAGTTCTATAATGTATGACAGATTATGTGAAATAGGAAATACCCAAAGAGAATGTGGTAAGGGAAAGAATTGAGGGGGAATAATAAATATGATTTGGAAGGAAAAAGAAAGAACATGTATATAGGGAGTGGGGGATTGTGGATGGGTAGGGATATGGGTAAAATGAGAGTTAACTTGTGTCATGTACTGGCACAAATTCACCAATATTGAGTGTGATTTTGCACTGTATATGAAATGTAATAATAAATAATTTAATTAAAGAAAAGAATACTTACAAAGAACAGTTAGTAATATCTCAAAGGGCATAGTAGATTTTTAATCAGGTCTATCACATTGCCATCTCAATGTGATATATAAAATATTCTGTGAACTGGACCTAGTATATTGTGGATGCTTATTACAAATCTTAAATTAACTCTGTATATGATTTACTAGTAAAGAGTGTCATACAATTTTAAGTAAAAACAGAAAGTGCAAAACCTAGAAAACAGCCAGTTGTGGTGGAAAATTAATATAATATCAATATCGAGAGAAACTAGAAATAACAATCAAATGTTGGTCCTCTTTGGTCAATTCAGGAAGACCATGACTCCAAGTGGAAAACAGCTGATATGCAGCTTAGTAGTAGAATATCCTCAATTCAGTCTCTAGTACTGGAATAACTGAACACACAAAATGTGATAATAAAATGCAATGAAATAAAATATCTACCATCTAAGAAATACATTTTAGATCACTTCACTTTAAAATATATAATTAGCTTAAAATTAAGATCATGTTATCATTGATATCAGGTAATGACTTCCTTGCTATATGGGGTTCATTTCCTTAACAGTAAGACTTAGAGACATCAGTGTGAATAAGGTTATATATGAAAAGTTTGAGGAAAATTGTTGTTTGTTTTAGTACTATTACTTTGGGATTAAAAAATATTAGAAAGATAAATCTGGTCTCTTCTGCTCAAAGAAAACAGAGAGGCTTCTATGGATAGGGTGTTGAAAGCTATTTGGTAGTAGGAAATATACCCCAAAAAGAGATTAAAGGAGGTACCATTTAAATCTCTACTGCTCTACAGGCTTGATAAATATGAGTTTATAGTAAGAGTTTATTGTTTTTTTTTTATTTAGTGATTCAGCATATTTTCAAGTGCCTGAATCAAAGGTAAAGTATCTGAGATGTGATTAAATTCATAAGAGAAATGGGTTTCTCTTTAGAAATACAATATAACCTTAATTTAAATAAGGAGAAATCAAAGTTTACATTGAATGTAAAGAAATACAAAATCTTTCTCTCTTTTTAAAATATAATTTTATCGCACAATTATTTCACTTTCTCCTTTGAACTAAATATGTTGCAATACTCGCTCTCATCTATGGGACAACTACATAGTCACCAGAAAACACCCTATTGGAAAGCTTGCAGGGGAAGGATTCTGTCTGGATGTACAGGGCACGGGCTCTGAGCAATATTGTCTGTGCACTGCAAGCACTGGTTAGGTCCGTCTCGGTCACATAACACATGCAAGGAAAGACTGGATAAAAAGGTAACATCCCCTCTAATTTAATCACTCTTCCATGGAGAGCAGCTAAGCCTGTAACTGCTATTCAGAGAGATGTCCATTAAGGTTTCTGAAGAGTCCTTCACCTTACAGGAGACAGGCTAGTTTATCAGATGGCTTAAATTAGCAGGCAGGAAATTCTTCACAATACCTTTTAAAGGGAGCTCAATACACTTTCTCTCTGCCAGCCTGGAAATTATCCTCCTAGTGAAATATCCTCTTTTATGTGAAGTCCAGGGCCACTTTATATTTTAGTTTGTAAATCTACCTTGGACATATTATGGCATGATCACAGTATTTTAAAGCTTAAATTATTTATGATGGTTTTAAATAAAACAAAATATCATTTATATTAAATATAATTTTACATATGAATGAGCCATAATTCTATTTTCTAAAAAAAATTGCATCTTTATTGGTACATTTCATACACACACACACACACACACATACACATAGTGATCACCCACATTATTGAGTTCGCACCAGCATGTGAAACAATTTAATTGTCATTTTTTTAAATTCCACCACCCATCCCACAACTCCCCACCCCTATATACATAAGCTTTGTTTCCTTTTTTACCATCATATTTTTCTCCCCCTTGTTACTTAGCCCTATACCCTATTTCCCTTTGAGTATTTTATATTGCATTCTATCTACCATACATTCTAGAGCTCATTTACATCTTCAGTTTCTCAGACCAGAGAAAAGATATATTATTTACAGATCTGTGACCTATTTATTTCACTTATGAGTATGTCCTGAAGGTACATTTGTCTGAATGTAAATGACTCAAACTTATCTTTTTCTATTATTTTAACACATGGAAAACTTCAACTCTACCAAATATCAGAAAGATTGCTTTGTAAAAGGACACTGTGGAACTAAAAGCAGGACTAAGCAAGGGCAATTTTGGTATAGTTTTTATTATTATTATTTATGATTTATTGTTTATTATGTCTGATTTTTTTAAAGAAAGTATCAGGAAGGAAAATATCAACCAGCGTTAACCTAAAATCTATAGCATAGTGCAGTTTTCTGTATGAACTACTAGTTTACTGAAATGATTGCTATGAATGCATATTGAAAGGTTATTACAGAAATAGGAAATGGTGTAATTGACTGTCAAGAAGAGAGCATGCAGCTTTTTGTTCTACTACTTGGACTAGGAGGCCATCATGCTGCAGTCTTCCTTAGAGTTAAGACAGTGGCACGCCTCTGTCCGAAGCTGCTTATTCTCACAGTATTTGGTCAGCTTCACTCCATTCATTATATTATTCTCTTAGTGTTTTCTTTGTCCCAAGCACTGTGGAGTGATAAAAAGAATGATGTCTGAGAAAGGACTGAAGAAAAAAAAAGCTTATTATTCTCCTAGAAAATTATCTTCCCTCGACTTTTCTGCCCACACTGAAGAAATGCTGGTTCTGTGCAGGCCTCTGGAGAGGACTGGCATGCTTTCCCCGCAGCACCAGAGCACTAGCTCTAAGCAGCCAGAGCCACAGGAGGGGACCCGCAGAGACCCCACACTCTCATCTGCCCACACCAACTCTTGGGCCCTGACTGCTAGTGGGACTGGTACACGGGGAGGAGCCCAGACAGACTCATTAACTTGTCTGTGAACACTGAATACATGAGGTGGCTGGGACTTAGGCAGGGGCCTTTGGTTTGTGAATGCCCTGTCTGCTGCAACAAAGGAATTACCTGCTATTACAAAATCAACCAACAATAAATGCTGGTGAGGCTGTGGGGAGAAAGGAACCCTTCTCCACTGTTGGTGGGATTACAGACTTGTGCAACCATTGTGGAGATCTGTGTGGAGATTTCTCAGAAAACTAGGACTAGGGGTCCCATTTGACCTAGCTATTCCCCTGCTAGGAATACACCCAAAGGAATTTAAAAATCACATTGGAAAGACAGATGTACACCCTTGTTCATAGCAGCTCAGTTCGTGATAGCTCAATCTTGGAGACAACCCAAATGTCCATCAACTGGAGACTGGATAAAGAAGATGTATTTTTTATTTTTTTATTTTTTATAAAATGGAGTATTATTCTGCCATAAAGAAAGACAAGCTTCATTCATTTATTTGCAAATTGATACACCTGGAAGACACACTAATAAGTGAAATAAATAGATCATGCATAGGTAAGTACCAGATCTTCCTGTTGATATGAGCACTTGTAAATGAAAATGAGCTCTAGAAAATATGACAGTTTTTGTAGAATGGGAAGTTTCCAAAGGAAATTAGGTGTGGGAATGTAACGAGGGCAAGGAATACATATAATTCTGAGAGAAAATAAAAGAGCATGTATATTGGGGGTGGGGAGGTGTGGGTGGGTAGGGATATGGGTAAAAATGAGAATTAACGTGTCATATACTGGTGCAAATTCCCCAATGCTATGTGTGATTGTGAGATGTATATAAAATGTACCAATAAAGAATCTGATTTAAAAAAAAAGAATTACCTTCCCTTAACTTACTGCTTCCCTTGGTATTTTGGTCTCCACAACACTTTTGCACAAAAACATTTTTTTTTCTTATTTTTAAAGCACAAATTGAATTTACATTTGAAACATCATCCATAGAAACTGTTATTTTTATTTTCATTATTTCAGACAAATGTTGAATGATGATCATTCCACTGACCGACAGACCTCCACTAGTAAAAAGGATTGCAGGTTTGTCTGGTAGTGAGTTACCACACTATTCCACCTGTTTACTCGGAATAGATAGTAAAACCTGTATATTCAGTTTCTTAGACTAGGCACCAGGACTCCTTTCATGAATGATACTGTATGAAATAAGTGTCAAAAAAGTAAAAAAAAAAAAGAAATTGATAATTAACAGCAGGTATTTGTATAAACATTTATTTTACAAAGTTAAAATTAATTGGAATGTTTGAGTTTTACAAGGTGTTCCATCTACCTTAACATAGCCAGCTCCACTGCATGTTTTGTCACATCCTGGATGAACATGGCGAGCATTATGTGGAGTAAAACAGGTTCAGAAATAAAACTACTAGATACATTTATTCATATATAGAATCTAAATCTGTGAACCTGTAGAACTAACTAAGTAGGGTGGTGATTTAAGGGACTAGGTATGGAGTGAAATGGAACCCAGAAGTGTTTATTAGAAGACATCTGAGAAGCCCAAAGTCTAAATAAAGTACAAAATAAAAAACAGATGTAGGGGTAGAGTGCTCAAAAAGAGGAAAAGGATCAAGGTATGGAAGAATCAAGAAGGGAGGGTATGCAAAAGCAATGAAAAAGGAATGAACGTGTGTTATGTACTTGCACCAATTTCATGCAAGGAATATAAACATTATGTACTATGTATATGTACAAAAAAAAGGAATCAAGAGATTCTAGAAAGGAAGGGGAAGGAAGAGTAAGGGAATGAATAAAAGCAACCAAGATGCATTATGTGCATGTGCATATTCCTAAGAATGAATGGAAATCTTATATATGGCAAATGCATGCCAAGTTTTAAAAAAAAGTATTGTTCTGGGCTGGAGGGTTAGCTCAGTGGTTCCAGCGCCTGCCTGGCAAGCGCAAGGTCCTGAGTTCGATCCCCAGTAACCACATATAATGCTGGGCGTGGAGACACGCCCACCAACAATCAACACCGCATACCACAATGCCTGACGTGGTGGCTCACGCCTGTAATACCAGCACTCGGGAAGCAGAGACAGGAGGATTGCTGAGTTCGTGGCGGCTTGCCTGGGCACCATAGTGAGCTCAGGGCCAGCCTGAACTACAACGCGAGACCCTGTCTCAAAAAGCAAAAAAAAAAAAAAAAAAAAAAAAAAAGAAGTATTGTTTTAGTTTGATCAGATAAATACATTCTGGAGTTCTATCCTGCACAATGTTGAATGTAGTTAATAATAATGGATTGTATACTGGATAATGGGTGATAAAAATCAAATTGTCTTACCTTGAGAAACTTGTATGTGAGACAGACATAGTAGTTACCTTGATTTAACCATTGCTATTTCTATGTTGTGTGTTTGTGTGTATTTGTATGTGTTTGTGTATACCACAAAGCTATTTTACAATTTATAAGACACACACAGGAAAGGAAAACATTGAAAATGACAACCACCAAGATGTTCACTTTTTTCAAATTGATTGTTTATTTGACTTTATTAAAAGCCAACAGATAAAAATTACAAACTATTTTTAAATTATATTTTTATTGGTGCATATTACACATACATAAAGATTACATTCTACATTGACAATTTGTACCTTTGCACAACACAGTCTGATTATTGTTTTTCTTCATTCTCCTGCCCTCCCTATAACTCACAACCTATAGACATGTAAACTTTGTTTCTTTTTAACCATTTTTTCTTTCCCTTCTTTACTTCCCTCTTCCCACCATTTCCCTTTCCCTTTGGATTATTTTCCTCCTATTTCACACTACTTAGCATACATTTTGACATTCCTTTACACCTTCAGTTTTTCACACTAGAGAAATATATGGTGTTTACATATTTGTGTCCTATTTCACTTATGAGTGTGTCCTCAAGATATATCCATTTGAGTATAAATGACTATTTATGGCTTAGTAATATCCCAATTTTTTAAAACACACACACACACACACATCTTTTTTATTCAGTCTCCAGTTTATGAGATTTGGGCTGTTAACAAGATTTAGCTATCCAAAACTGAGCTGTTATGAACAGGGGTCCACATATGTCACTGTGGTATGATTCTCTTAATTTTTTTCATATCTATAAATCTAGCAGCAGAATAGCAGAGCTAAATGGGACCCCTAATCCTATTGTTTTATGGAATCTCCACACTGATCTCCACAGTGGTTGCCCCAGTCTACATTCCCATGGACAGGGCAGAAGGGTTCCTTTCTCTCCACAGACCTGCCAGTTTCTTGATGGGAGTCATTCTTTGAGAAGTAAGATGAAATCTCAATGTTGCTTTCCATTTCTTTGTATGTTTCTTAGCTGCCTTTACTTTATGAAAAAAAGTATGTTCATTTGAATGCCCATTTTTGAACTGAGTCTTTAAATTTGTGGAGGCAAACTCCGTTGTTGTTGTTGTTGTTGTTTTGAGACAGGGTCTCGCTTTGTAGTTCATGCTTGCCCTGAGCTCACTATGTAGCCCAGGCATGCCTCGAACTGAGCAATCCTCCCACCACTACCGCCCAAGTGCTGGGATTACAGGTGTGGGCCACCACACCTGGCGCAAACTCCACTTTTAATACAGCCAAATGAACAAAGTTTTGTTTAAGAATTTGAGATTTTAGGCATTATATGTTATAAGTAACATAACATGAACAATTGTTGAGTTTAATCTGAATAAGTATTCTTTTTATAACCCTCTCTGCTCGTTATAAAAAAATTCAAAGACATTTAAAATATTTCCCAAATAATTCACTGATATATTCAAACATCTTAACATTTTGAGGAACTTCTGAATGTAAATGTTATAAGGAGAGATGTTGAAGTGTTAATTTTGTTATCTTTAGTGAACACAATAACTTGATACTGGAATTCATATATGTAATATATTGTATGTTTAATGTGTGCATGTGTAGTCACAATGGGATAAAATAAATTGGTATTCATGTGAGGTAAGAGAGAAATACATCAGAAGATAGACAAGACAGTCAGAAAAGAAAAAAAAATCATGGTTTTCTGGGAAGAAATATGCATCACATTCATTTGTGCATGTGCTTGTGTTGGCTCATCTTTTTTTTTTTTTTCTCTTGCTTGAAACAAAATTCTCTAACATTAAGTACTGTTCTCATTAGGGTTTAGTGTTTCTAGCTGTGCTATATCTTAATCCGCATGCCTTACCTTCATATGCTGCTACGACATCGTACACCCTACACAGAATTTTAATATAGTATAGAAAGATTAATACTGCATTTTATCTGACACATTTTATTGCACTTGGTACATTTTAGATATTTTCAGAGTTATTTATTTTATGATACAGCAGGTTTGGAGAAAAACTTTTAAGAGAAATCAATCATAAATATTCAGACATTTGGCTTTTTATCTTTCAGAGTGAAAACTGCAATTAATCTCCTTACTGCTCCACACGATGCTACTTTTTCTGCTGTTCTCATGGAGTTTCTGTAAGCTTCAATGATTATAGGTGTTCTTGAGTGAATGTTATTTGTGGTTTTGGGTTACTCCTTTGCACATTCACTTTATGTATTTAATATTGCTGAAATCAAAACTACATAAACATGAGTTTACTGCATAAAGTGTATTCTGAGCTTGATTTCCTATGGCAACTTAATGCAGTGAGACTTCATACCATATCAAGTTTCAAATGTTTGTTAACTCTCAATTATTTTATTGAAGTAAGCAGATTGTGACAACCATCTGTTTAGAGTGTGCTTATTTCTGTTAATAAATCCATTTGAAAGTGAAATAGTCATTAAGCACGGAAGTTAGCACAGCATCTCTGAAAAGCTGGAGCTATATATATGTATATATATTTATATATTGTGACACATCTTGTGCAATGTTAGGGAGGAACTGAAGGAGGATAAAATTTCTTTTAAAATACAAAGCTCTTTATAGTGTGACTGTACAAAAATAATTTTAAAACAAACCTATTAGAAATATATTTTTTCTTTTTAAAATGGGACTAATTTGCATTAAATCAGTAAAGTATAATTAAGCATTAACAACATTTTGACACTTTATTACTCCAGATTTTTTATTTTTTTGAGACAAGGTCTTGCTTTGTAGTTCAGACTGGCTCTGAGCTCACTATGTAGCCCAGGCAAGCTTCGAATTTAGCAATTCTCCTGTCTCTGCCTCCCGAGTGCTGGGATTACAGGCGTGAGCCACCACGCCCGGCACTGTGGTATGTGGTATTGATTGTTGGTGGGCGTGAGTCTCCATGCCCAGCATTGTATGTGGTTACCGGGGAGCAAACTCAGGACCTTGCGCTTGCGAGGCAGGAGCCAGAACCACTGAGCTAATCCTCCAGCCCACTGTAGATATTTCTCTTTAACATTTCTCTCAGCATTTGTCCTTTCTCAAGTATTCTAGTATGTGTATGTGTGTAGGTAGGTATATGTATATACCTCCCTTATATTAAGTTAATGCCTAAGTCTATTTGTTCTGGAACATGTAACCCAACTTTCTGGTGGCAATCCAACTTGCTCACAAAATAAAACCCCTAATGATTTCAGATTGTTGATTTCTCTGGTCATTTAAACTATTATTTACTTGATTTTTAATTAAATCTCCATTTCAGTGTGGTCATTAGGTTACATTCAAATGAATCTGGATTTCATACCATTTGTTGGTTTCCATCCATGGCTGTATAAGGAACTCTTGTTTATCTCTTCAAACTGAAAGATACATGGCATTTAGAGTCTGTTTTGTTTGTTTGTTTGAGACAGAGTCATGGTTTGTAGGTCAGGCTGGCCCTGAGCTCACTATGTAGCCAAGTTAAGCCTCAAACTCATGGTTATCTTCCTGCCTCTGCCTCCCAAGTGGTAAGAATACAGGTGTGAGCCACCATGCCCGGCATTGTGGTGTGTAGTATTGATTGATGAAGGGTGTGAATTACCACATCCAGCATTGTGGTAATGGTCACCTGGGATCAAACAAGGCATCTTGTGCTTGCTAGGCAGGAAGGGGAACAAATGAACTAAATCCACAGCCTTATAGTCTGTATTTAAAATTAAATCATCTTAAAAATATGTTCACATTTGATGGGATGTCTGAGTATTGCCTTGTGATATTTTTTAAAAAGATAAATATTTGTGTTAGCTTCTTCACAAAATGGAATACTCACAAGAGTATTATAAAGATCACCTAAGGAAATAAAAATAGCTTTCTCCATGTTAGAAGTTTGGAAGGAGGGTTACACACTAAGCAGAGCACCAACCTAGATTTCTTCACAAAGGAATTCCGTACCTGATCACATTATTACCATGAGCAGATTAAGAGAATGAAAGAACTACTTCTTACTGCTGGCATATGAAGTCACGGCTAAGGTCTTTCACTAGAAGTTAAGTAATGGTTGTGAAAAGGATCTAACACCCTAAGAGCCAGCGATGGCACGGTATGGATCCTGGGAATATGGTGAGTGAGGAGACACCAGGACGTTTTAAGGATCCTTCTTTCCCACTTCATGATACTCAGCAGTGTCATTCACTGACTTTTTTCATAATACTTGGTAAATACAAGAACGAGGCTTTCCAAAACTGGTTCAAAAAGTGGCAAGAACGATGGAGTAAGTGAGAGGCAGTATTCTGTGGGGATTAAGGTAATGTATCTTTTAGTGTAACAATTTTTAAAATTTAAAGTCTCACTGTTATTTTTGATCAGTCCCATGAGTTCCTCCAAGCTCACATTCTCTTGACTCCCATAGACACATCTAGAGTAGGACTTTGTTATCTTTTATGTCAATCAAGTTAACAAACAAGATCAACTTTCACAACTCTAATATTGTCCATTTAATAATATTGTCCTACATCAGAGAAAAAATTTTTAAAGATCATCCACATGGAAATTAAATGAATAATGCTAATTTAACTGGGATTTCTGAAAACTACATGAGCTCTTATTTGAAGCGATATAATTTTATACATAGTGTCTTGGTGGCTTAACAATGTTAGTAAAAGTCTTAATTAGCCTTTTCTCATTCAGTTTTCCTTGCAGGCTTCACAAAATGGTTATATAGTTAACAATACTAAGGCGATCAAATAAGTCTGTGTTTAATTATTCAGTGAGTATTTATGGAACACTATTATATGTCAGCAATGTGATAGGCATTAAGCAAAAGTCAAAGAAGAATAAGTCTTGTTCTTTGCCCTTGACAAGTATTCCATCTCACAGGCAAAAAAAGCACATGATGAACTGTAATCCATTCTAATGAGTACTGAAAGAAGGACAAAGAAAAAAATAGTTTTCCGATCAAGGACAACATCTCTAGTAGAAAAGGAATAAAACTTTGACAAAGAAATACTCATGCTTATCCATGATAGATAGGGAACTCAGAGAAAAGGGAGCAAAGCAATTATGGCCACGCAATAAAGTTCGCCCCGGAGAGGAAAAGCAGGCTGTATTTGGAAAATGTTCCCACCATAGCAAGAGGGCGCTGGAGTGAGATGACAGAAGCTACATCAGAGATGACTCTCAATAGTTTTGTGACTCGCATACAGCTGATCTATTTTATTCCTCAATCAAACGCACATGAAAACAATATTGCTATTAAGTTAAGGAAGCAGTTAGCTGGGACTTCTCTAAGGGACCAAATATTAAGGTCATCTGAGCTATGTGTCACATGAGTGCACATTTGATTTCTGTATGCAATACACAAACAACCCAGTTTTTAACCAATGAATTCATATGCGATGATAATTTTTTTTTTTTTTTTGCTTTTTGAGACAGGGTCTCGCATTGTAGTTCAGGCTGGACCTGAGCTCACTATGGTACCCAGGCAAGCCTGGAACTCAGCAATCCTCCTGTCTCTGCCTCCCGAGTGCTGGGATTACAGGCGTGAGCCACCACGTCAGGCATTGTGGTATGCGGTGTTGATTGTTGGTGGGCGTGTCTCCACGCCCAGCATTATACATGGTTACCGGGGATTGAACTCAGGTCCTTGAGTTTGCAAGGCAGGCGCTGGAACCACTGAGCTAACCCTCCGGCCCCGATGATAAAATTTTAAATAGTCAATATGATGTAGAGAGTCGATAGGTCGCTTGTATTTATTAGCACTAGCATACATCAAAAACGCAAGCACTGCCCACCCATTCATTCTTTACACCTATCTGTATGTTCCTTACTGTAGTTTACATTTCACATATTTAAAATCATTATACATACATTTATGTATGGATTATAGTAAATTCAGAACAGTTTGGAACAAGTTAAACACATGTGAGTAAAAGAAAGTTTATTGCAATCTCAATCTCAGTACTTGGGGCCAAAGTTACTTAATATAGAAAATTTCATAACAGGAAAATTAAGATATGTGATATTGAAGTTCTACTATGCATGCATTTGGGGTAGTGTTTTGTAATAGAGATTTTTTTTAACAATAGAGGTTTGAATTGGAATTTTATTTTTCATAGTTGTTAGTTTATATATGTTAGGAAAACATGATATATGTATGTGTGTGTGTGTGTATTCTAGATTTTCATTTAGCATTTTTTAGAGAAAGCATTATGAAATTTATTTTAGAAAAACTACAGGCAGCATCAGCTTGGTAAATACAGTATTTAGCAAATGTAGTAGCTTCAGATGATCTTCATTTATTAGTTTCTGTATATTATTGATAGCATACCAGTATGTAAGAGGATGCCAATTAATTATCTAAATGCTTTTTATATAATAATTTCAAAATTGCATATTGTATCTAAAATATTCCTGTTCTTGCAAATGTGATCTTATCTTATAAAAGTGTTATCTTTCTATATTTTGCATGTCAGTAATATGCTTTCTAACTTGAGAACTGTCTTACTTTGTTTGATGAGTTGATTTGTTTGCTGGTTAATTTAATGGGTTGCTGGCAATCATGGAAGGGTAGTTACTATAAACATGAGATTATAATAAAATATAAAGAATTGATATACCCTAAAGGGCAGGTTAGTTTTTATGAATTTACTATGTTATTTTAATATTTAATCAGGATTATTTTATCTACTGTACTCAAAACTGTTCCATAAATAATCTTTCTGTGCCTTGTTTATCTAAATCTATATTAGAATGAATGGACTGAATTGCTTCATTGAAGTAATAAGCAAAATACTCAACTTTATTTTGTTTGTTATCCATGGAATACATAAATGGAATTCTTATCTGTGAATTTCATTTATTAATCATTAGAAAATTGTAAGATATTTTATATTTTTAATAATAAAATTCTCATGTTTTTAAATTCTAAAAAGTCTAATTAAATATTATGGCTAGACTACATATTTTGTGATGCAGAAACATTCATGTTTAATATTTTGAAATTTAGAACTTTCCAATAAGCTAATAATTTGAAGATTACATTGAGAAATATGCTATTTATAAATGTATATTAACTGATGTTATTGGATTCATATACACTACTTATTTATTTATTTTTATTTTTATTTTTATTTTTTGCAGTATCGGGAAACAAGCTCAGGCCCTTGTGGATCTAAGGTTGGTGTGGTACCATTTGAGCTAAATCCCCAGCCCAATATACTCTATAAAGATAAGGCACTACTTATATAAGATCACAAAATATTAAATTTATTTCATAGCTCTTCACATACCTACTTTTGAAATTCATCAAATGATTTTATTAGTGTTTCCATTTGAAAACTGCCTTTAGAACAGTGATTTTAAGGGTGTACTAGGACATATCCTTTGACTTATTTTAATACTATTAATGCTCAGATCCTCTCCTAATAATAAAACCTATACAGTAACCTATTGGGCTCCGTTCTTATCCTCTGTGACCTGGTTGTCCCCTACTAGCATTTCCCCTAAAACTTGCACATTTCTTCTCAGAGGACTTCATACCTCAACATGACCTTGCTTAGAATGTCTTTCCCCTTTCATTTGAGATAGCTTCATTGCTTGTTTTCACGATAATTATAATTGGTCAGCAGTCGAATACCATATTTTAAATAATGTAAGGTTGAATCACATCCCCTCACCTCGTGTCACTTTTCTTATGCTTAACATTATTTTGCCATTGTACACGTATTTTCACTTTTGTGTTTCTACTAGACATTAAACACCATTTTAACAAGTATTTTGGTTTCTTTTTTCCTGTAGCTCTAGCCTGTAGGTTTGTCTGAGAGCAGATCACCAATATTTTCTGATTGAATATAGAACCTAAAATATTCTGTCCTCCAGACTTGATTCCTCGTATGATAAACAGAAATGAAGTAATTGGTGTATTTTTCCCAAAGAGATCATGAAATTCAGATATTTGAAATAAATTTCATCCTTAATGAATATTTTATATGTAGCCAGGTGTGGTTACAGATGCCTATAATGACATTACTCTTGGAGGCCAATGATGGGGGATACCAAGTTTGAGACCAGCTTGGGAAATAATATATTCGAAAGGCTGAGGTTTTAATTCAGTGAAAACATTCTTAGCTCAATCCACAATAGTAGTAAAAAATTAAAAAAAGAGAAAAACAACCCTGCATCCAAATTTGATCTCATTGATTTATTCTGTAAAGATGAGGGGTTAGGCTTCACTAGTTAATAAAAACAAAAAAAAACATGCAAACCGGAAATATTCTCAGACAAAAGTACAAAGTTCTTTGAAGCAGATCTTGCTCACCAGAGGTTAGTAATGTTAAACTTCAAGACCCAGTCTTTGCACCACTTGTTTCTGAGCTATTGTGTGTGGTAACTGTGGCAAGAAAATGGGTCAGAATCGTAATGACCTAGGATGCTACAGTAGCATCTAAGTTGCCAATCACTTATGTAAGGAGGATTTGAGTGACTCATTTCTATGCATGACTCCATCCATCCCTTGTGTTGTTTATCTTAGTCTCAAAATAATTCTGACAGTGCAGTATTCACTCTGAAGTAGTGGACCTTCTCAGGGGAAATATGCAAGGGAACTGCTAGAATACAGTATGTTCTCTATCTATGCAGTTGGTCTTTGGATAGCAGAAGATATGGATTTTTTTTTTAAGATAGGGTCTCACTTTGTAATTCAGGCAGGCCCTCAGCTCACTATGTAGCCCAGACAAGCCTGGAATGCAGCAATCCTCCTGCCTCTGCCTCTGGAGTGCTGGGATTACAGGCATGAGCCACTATGCCCGGCACTGTGCTATGTGGTATTGATTGCTGCTGAGCGTGAGTCAGCACGCCCAGCATTGTATGTGGTTACTGGGAGGGAACTCAGGGCCTTGTGATTGCGAGGCAGGTACTGGAACCACTGAGCTAAATCTCCAGCCCATATATGGATTTTCTTATTCCTGCCCTACACACACCAGAGGATCTTCATTTCTGGATACTATTCTAATTAGTCTTCAAGCTAACTTGGTAATAGTATTCCACCTCATAATTTTGAGGGGTATAACATTTGACAGCTATTACTTTCTCTAATAGCATTCCTACAAGTTTATATTAATACATGAATAGCAAAGCAAGGGCCCAAATCGATCACCGTAACTCCACGTTGCCCGCACAAATATCTTCAACTCCTTTTGCTGAACCATTGATCACACTTTTACAAAGTGACTCTTGTATTCTTCTCCTTGAACAGAATAATAATAATAATAATAATAATAAACATCAGAAAGCCGAGCGTGATGGCTCATGCCTGTAATCCCAGCACTCAGGGGGCAGAGACAGGAGGATCACTGAGTTTGAGGCTTGCCTGGGCTACATAGTGAGCTCAGGGCCAGCCTGAACTACAAAGCGAGACCCTGTCTCAAAAAACAAAACAAAACAAAACAAAACAAAACAAACAAACAAACGAAAAGATCAGAAATTAGTCCCAGTTCAAAGTTCAGCCATTTTTCCCAATACTGGTGACAGTCTACCTCTTTCTAGAACAAGAATCTCAAACTTTAGATAATTCATAATCACCGCAAACAGCAAATAACAATTTCCAATTTTGTCATTCAGGTTGAGAACTAGCACAGTCCTCTGCTTTAATTTCTTGTATCCTGGACTGTTTAGCAATAGGGAACTAAGCATATATTTATTAAAATATGACAAGGGAATTTAGCTCAGTGGTTCTAGCATCTGCTTTGCAAATGCAAGGTCCTCGAGTTTGATCTCCTGTGGCACATACAACAGTGCTGGGTGTGGGGCTTCGCACCTGTAATCCCAGCATTTGGGAGGCAGAGACAGGCGGATTGCTGAGTTCGAGATTTACCTGGGCTACATAGTGAGCTCAAGGCCAACCTGACCTACAAAGTGAGACCCGGTCTCAAAAAAAAAAAAAAAAAAAAAGCAACACAATCTCAAAGATTGTCTCCTCTGGTCTGACATAATCATTACCTCTGCTTTCATAAAGTGGTCCCACAAAGCTGCTAGGATCTTCTTGATGATGTGAAATTTAATACAACCTTGAAAGGACAACACTAATCCTGTTCTTATATCTGCTCTGCAGTTCAATTGATTAATTAACCTAATTCAGTGAACTGATGAATATTGCCCACAAGAACTATAAGACAACCATATCTGAAACAGTGAGTGATGTTGGCTGAGCCCTTATTTGTGAGAAATATAGATCTATACCTAGAATAACTGCTTAATTCTATAAGACAAACCGTGACCCTTTAAGAACATGTCCAATTTAGATACCATAGCCCTTTGAACTTTTGAAGATTGGTTTTAGTACAGACACTCAGTATTGAGTATGTTGCCCCAGATGCTTAATGTTCAGCAGTGCAAACTTGATCAAACCTGGTGAATGAGAATCCATGTTGTGGTACTAATATGTAGTTTCTATTCCTGATACTGGGGTCAGTCATTGCTATCTTCATCCTGCTAGACCCGAAAGATTGAAAAATACAGGCTGCCTGATAATAGCTTCTCTCTGGTGAGCATTAAAGTACTATACACAAATTTAACCCATTGGATCAGCTATTACATACCTTTGCCACAATACCACTGCTTGCAAATCTAACCTCAGACCATTTGTCTTTCAGAAGAAAATGCACATTCATATGCACTCTCTAAAAGTTTCTGATAACTGAAATATTTTTTTGCTTTTTTCAGTTTTCCATGATTGCTCAGTGCCAGCCTTTAATCCAGAGCCACTCTTATCTACACCCAAATGCCAACTCTAAAAATCAACTTGGTCATTTCCCCTTTTGACCATTTGTTTACCTAGGATTTCCTACATGTCTATTTCTAGGCCTTCCCTGGTGGATAATTTTAAGCCTTCCTAAAATGTTAATAAGGCCAATACTTAGAATTCACTTTCAGATACAGATCAAATCCACAACATTACAGGAAAATATGGTCTAACAATGCAACTAAAAGTTTGAAACTAAAATCCACAGGAAAAAAATCCACTCTTACAGACTGTAGGAGAGACTAATGATAAGTAGGATATTCCTATTTAAGGAAATTCTCCAGAATATTGTTATACCACAGCTTCAATGAAGGGTACAGGAATATACCTTTAAGAAATTTACACCTGAAAATTTTGTTACATTTAATGAATTCCAGTGAATTCATAGGATGCTAAAATAATTTAAGATAATAAAATATTCAAGGAATGACAGCTACTTGAGCAGTAATGAATAGGAGAGAAGAAATAGTACAAATACATAGTATATAACAAACAAAAATGTGCTATCTAGGCCTCCTGCAATCTGTGGTTTAAAATCATACTGAGAAATTGATGCCTGAACTTTAGTGAACATGGAATACATAGTTGGAAGAAAAAGTTTAGAAAAGCAAAACCAAGAGTGATAAAAGTATATCTAGGGCCTTCTGTCCTAATCAAACAATGTCTTAATTGACCCAGGCTATGTTTCAACAATGTTGCAAATTTCTATGTACTTTCTGTCTTACCCTTTCCTTTGGAAGGAAATGCCAATAGCAGTTATCATATGTTTGATTATTTCAGATAGGTATTTGAAGAGAGAAAACTTGCTTTTGTAGGTCACGTACAATCCTACCAAGAAGCAGTACTCTTATTTCTGTACTGACATATCCTTGCTGATGAGTTTTATCTTGCACACAAACCTAATTTAGATAGCCAGGTGGTGAACTTCAAATTTGTGCTTTACAAAGTGAAACTTTAGAGGATATGGAGAATGAGTATGGTCCATCTTTGGTCTATGAAAATGGTACCGGATTTTTAAATTGCATTTACAATATTTTTGTATTTTTCTTCAGAAGACTAAATTAATCATTTTACCCTGATCATGAGCTGAAATGCCTAATTTCTTATGAATACAGTGAAGTGGTATATTTGATGCATGACTTTGAAATCTGTATTATAAATGGAATCAGTCATCTGTTTTGCTACCATTTATCACTAGTTTAAGGTAAGAATGTTGTTGTCATGTCTTTAGGAAATTAAGCAGCCTTAGGAGTTATCTTTAATGGGGAGAAATTGTTGCCTCTTTGGGAACTAGATCGTCTTGCCCCCCCCACATAAGTGACCTTCCTAAGAGCCATTTCCTCCAGCCCTGCTTAAATTGTAAGACTTCTATAACCCCACAATGTATGTTGATTACAACCTAATGAGTTCTGAGATATCCTGGTTCAATTGTAGTACCTCACAAGTACTCAGTGGTTTGAAACCAATAAATATTCTGAAGGTAGAGTAATCCTATAATATTTCACAATTCATTTTATTTCATGTCATTTTAATAACAAGATGAATTATGCAGTTCGAGTTGCATACTATCACTTTAGAAATATTGTATGCATTATCGAAACAAAAGTATAGAGGTGATCAATGTTTATTTTTGTTTGGTCCACTGAATTTTGAAATAATTTGTTATGTAGTGAAATGTATAACATAAAGTCACGTATTTGGTGATTGTATCTAAAAGAAGGGGAAATGCATAGATGTTTTGAAGTTTAATTGGCACCAGATATAACTTTCATATCTGCAAATCTAACTTTTCATTACCTACAACCTTATTAGAATCAGGGCATTCCCATAAATTAATTTATACTCAACGTCTGACATAGTTACTGGGAAGTTCCTTAAGTTGCAAGTATATAACTCAATTTGATACAACCTGATAATTGATGCAAGTTTCTTATGTTGTTTCTGACTCATAATATAAGCACTATTATTACATAAAAGTACAAGCAGAAGCCCCAGAAACCAACTTTCATATATTCTTACTCTGTTAATTTTTTTTAAATGTATCTGTTATATGCCAAGAAAATGTTATGATTAGTGTCATTTTTAATGAAAAAAAAAAGAAAAAAAAAGTTGTCCCTCTCATAACTTTAATCTACTGGTCTAACTTCTTATAAAACATACAAGGGTTTAAAATGTGATCATGTCCCCAGGACAGACCAACCAAACACACATAAGCTACCATAATGTGATTCTGTTGTTTTTCTTCCAATTTTTCTGAATTTTCTGTGTTCATTGGTGGTTTGGTTTCTACTGACTTAACCATATTTGATACTGTCCTCATTTCATTCACTTGTAAAATTTATTCCTTCCTCGCTCTCATGATTGTATTTGTACTAGCACTGTATGTAGGACTTCTTTAATTATCTTTTATCCTGTTGGTTACATGTTCACAAGTTCTTTTAGTTACTTTACCTTAGAAGGGCTTTATTTCACCTTTTTGTAGCACACCTTTACTGCATTTTGTAATATAGGTTGTCAGGTATTTTCTTTTAAAATGTGAAATATATCATTCCATTCCCTTCTGATTTTGGTATTTCTGGTAAAACCTGCAGTTACTCTGATAGGTTTGACTTTGTAAGTGGTTGGTACTTCTCAAAGTTTTTGATATTCTTTATTTCTTCCTTAGTTTGCAAATTTATGTACAATGTAGAGTGTTTCTTTTATGATTATATCTACATGGAGATGAACATATCTCTTGTACTTAGATATTTGTATATTTCTGATAAACTGTCTTATTAGACAGAGTTATTTTATGAGACTTCTTTCTTGATGCAGTTGAATGTTAAATTATTTTCACATAAAGTGTTCTGTGTTCTTTTTCAGAGAGAAAAAGTGGAAATATGGTAGTTCAAAATGATGTGAGATAGAAAGTGGACTTAAACATTGTCATTTTTTCTTTTACTTTGCCCCCCCTTGGAGATTTCTGGAGATTGAACCTAAATCTTCATGTATGCTAACCGTGTGCTGTGCTCTTGAGCTACAACCCAAGATATTTCATGTGGACTTATATCTGAGGGATATTTTAAGCTTTTTAAACATTGTCCTGAAATATATGAATCATCTGGATACTCTGAAGAACACTGTTTTGATTCAGGACATATATAATACACTGACATAGCTGAGCAAGTGTCTTATAGCCTATGAGATATTAATATTCATTTTAATGACCTTTTATAATATTTCAGAAAAAGGAGACCACAAAAAAAACAATGAAATGCAATGATTCTCTCCAAAGCTGAAGACAAAGTATTCTGTTTTATGCATCCAATGATGAAAGAAGGAGATATGCTTCTTCTCATAAGTTTGTAAAACCAGTTTTATATCCAGATCTGGAAGCGGAGAAATTTTAATTAAAATTCAGTAAACATTTCATCAAAATCTTACTGTAAGTAGAGTGGAAGGATGAAAGTAAAAACCCAACAGTCAGTCATAAGAGACTAAGATGAACAACAGAAAGCTTCATGGAATTGAAAATAAGAAAATGAGATGAAAACAAGAAGAGAGGTAGGAGGGTTTCTATCAGAAAAAACAATGTGAGCCGAGGCACCACATCGAGGCAAACAGCATGTCTGACAAGCTCATGTAATACAGAATGTGAAAATAGAAAGGACTAGAACCGATGCTCTTATTCAGTATTCCACATGCAAAATCCTTATTTAGAAGCCTAAAGTGAATTAGATTTCTTCTGTGGGTGACTATCCCTAAATAAATCGTGTTGAAACTATAATATTAACTAAATCTCTGCCAACTTGTTGAAGAATTAAAAAAAAACTGTCCAATTGGAAGATGGGAAGGTGGGATTAAACACAACCACAACAATAGTATCATTAATAAATGTCAGAAACTAGCATAGATTGTGGAGGATTCTTTTAAGAATTGAATACAGATTAAATACTGTTTTTAAGGAAGTAAATATCAATGGTGCTAATAGTAGCTTAGATTTTGTAGGATGAGAAAACTCACAATTTCCTTGTGTAAATAATTTGTTCAGTGGTATCCCACCTATGGATACAGAGCTTACAGAAAGACCATAAATAAAGGATGAGAGAATGATTTGAATTTTGAATGCATTGTGTTTCAAGTGTCTGAAGATATACAGAGGTCTTTGAGAATAGATGATAAGTCTATAAGTTGAAGTAATACATATAGAATTCCAGAATTCATTCTACTTTGTAAAGTGAGGACAGTTATCCACATGAGACTAGTGCTCTAAAAAAAAAAAACCTGATAATTTTATTTGTGTTCCAGACGGAATTTCTTTTACAAAACACTCTACTTTTCCTATGAAGGAAATAATGCGGTTAGTTAAATATATTGATAAAATAGAGTGTTTACATTGCTCTTCTTTTAAAATGTGACATATTTGTATATATTTACATGTGAGATCCAGGGTCCCAGGAAAACATGGCACAGTCAGAGGAACAGAAACACATGATACTCCGTGATGTTTGAATCCAAGTCACTTAAGGAAGTGGAACTTCGTGATGAAGATACAAACAGCAGGTAATGTGCTTCAAGGAGTGAGTTATCAATGATCCAAATGAATCTCTCATATTGTGGGTACAAGTGGAATTTTCATGCCTTTCAAAACAGTAAAGATGGGGCCAGGGATGTAGTTCAGTGGTTCTGTGCCAGGCTGGCAGGTGGCAGGTCTTGAGTTAAATGCCTGATTCTGAAAAAGAAAAAGAAGAAAGTTGTAAAAGAGATGAACCCATCTGAGTGCCCAGTAAGAGAACTCAGAGACTGTCAGTACTGCAGTGTTGCTAGGGTATGTTGTCTCAGAGTATATTTGAGTCAAGATTTTTGCCCCACTTTGGTGATGTTCTTAAACTTGTGTCATATGACTCAGCAAATTTTTCTGTTTTATTTGTCTGCATCTGAGTGTGATAAACATTAAAGGTGAATTTTAACTTGAGAAAATTCCGCTTGGACCTTGCTCTGAGTATTCCCAAAAGGGTCAATATATCAGAGCCTATAAAACTGATTTCAACAACTTGAAATTTTGCATTCTTCTAACCTACTTATGTCTTTAGATGTAGGATATTTCTTCTGGGATTCATGAAAGCACCATCTTCTGATATCAACAAAATTAGCTAACATTTTCAGTCACAGTAAAATAAACACTTCACTTCCCCACATGTATTTGATGAATCTCTGCAGCACAGATAAATATGGCTTTGTTAATGGCAAAATTATCTGATGAAGGAAATACAAAGCTGACTTTAACTCATCTATCAATGAATTTGAATCATTATCTAGAACATTTTCAGAGCAAAATAATAATTTGAAGAATATGTGGTTAAATTATTTAACAGAGGGCCAGAGGCTCAGTGGTTTCAGTGCCTGCCTCCCAAACACAAGGCCCTGAGTTCAATCCCAGTAACCACATACAATGCTGGGAGTGGTGACACACGCCCACCAGCCATCAATACCACATACCACAGTGCTGGGCATGGTGGCTCACACCTGTAATCCCAGCACTCGGGAGGCAGACGCAGGATGATTGCCAAGTTCCAGGCTTTCCTGGGCTACATAATGAGCTCAGGGCCAGCCTGAACTACAAAGCAAGACCCTGTCTCAAAAACAAACAAACAAAAATTAACAAAGTATTCTTTTAGAGATGACACTATTTTTACTAACATCTCAATTTAAAATTGAGCTAAGTATCCTTGGTTATCATTCACTATAATTATGCTCAGTATTTTCTACATTGCAATTTATATAAGTAGCAGTTATTTTCAAATTTACTTTCTAAAAATCATAATATTGCATCAATATCCTTAATATATGTGTGCTCTATTCCAAATATAAACAATATCTTAATACTGTAGTTTAAAGATAAATCTTGAGGCCTTTTGTAACTTCATAGAATATGAAAATTCTAGGTTAATTAAAATAAAATATGTAAACCTGTGGAGTATGGAGGTGACATTTATGGAGTTCTTTGATTAATTACACTTTTACTTTCCTTTTCTCCCCAGGATTGCTACTTAAACTTAAACGATTGTATTGATTAGAAAAAGGTATACTGTGTACTTGACTGATGTAGCGCAGTTTATGAGGGGAAGATTCCCAGGGTGTTGTCTTTACTCTTGCTGAGTTGCAGAATGTAACAGTGTGATGCAAAATATATCCCAGTGAATGATGAAATATGCATATTTAGCTTTTTTTAAAGTTTTCCACATGAAAGTTTTACACAAGTCTGGGAGGAAATATTTTCAGTGCTCAGGAGGTTGTGATCACAGCTGCTCTGCAGCAGCATAATTGCCAAATTAGCAATTTATCCTTTGCTACAAAGCAGCAGCAGCTCTGGGTTATGATCAGCCGATAGACTGGACAGCAGAGGGTGGAGCGTGGACACAGTGGTGGACATGTCCACTCCACACGTCATCCTTAGGAGACAAGATGTCCCTAGAGAAATGAACTGTGATATTGTTTTCTTTATTGTCCACTGCGATGTGTTAAACGTCTCATGCTAAATTTAAACTAGTACTTTTGTGGGGTTTTGATTTGTTTTATCTTTAGTTTCACTCATTTTTTGCAGTTACTCTGGGGTGCTTAAAAAGCTGCTGATGTTCCACACTAAACACTAGTAGAAAATGTAACTGATGGGAAATCTGCTGAGGTAACATACTGCTTCTCTATTACTTGTACTGCTGTTTTATATTTCTGTGCTTTTACATAAAATGAAGGTAATATTTTACTAATTTCATTGTCTGTAAATTCATAAATTTGCTAAAAATTTAAACAAAAGTCATATCTTGATTATTGCCAAATATCAGGTTTACATTGTCTTCTGCATATACACTTACCTGAGCTGTCACTTCAATCGTATCACACCTACAGCTAAAATATTCTGTAATAACTTTATAAGCCTTATGTCAAGTACTAGGGTATGTTCATTTAATCCATAGTACAACTTTCAAGATGTGAAAAATGAAAAAAAGAGATGTCATTAGTTACTTCTGCTATGCCTGTTTCACCAGTAGAATTATGGAGATGTGTATTAATAGTACAACAAATAATATGCATATGTTTCATTCAAAAAAACATCTTTTTGAGTATACATAACCTCATCATTCTTTATGAGAGAATAATACTCCATTTTGAAGACTTTAAACTGGTGAACTCACGTGACTGAGCTCAATTAAATTTTGTTCTTCTTGGTGGGACAAGAGTTAGCTTCTATAACAATTTATAAAATCCATTAAGTTTGCTTATTCTCACAAATCAGGAAAAAAAACAATGAGGGCCACTCAGGGTAGCAGAGATTCATAGGGTTACTTGTCTCACTCCTATCTGTCCTGGCATCAGAACACTGGAGATTCTTCTGAGGAGTGTGTTAAGAGAGACTTTAAGGGAATATATCATTGCTAATGATGGCTGATACTTAGTTTTATTTTGTGAAGAGAGTAGAATAAATAAAAATAAGAGGATTGAATGACTCTTTGATAGTCTCTTTGAAAGATAGTTGCAAATTATAAGTTTTAAAACAGAAATTCTAGAACAGAAACTATTATCAAAACTTGAATAACTGCTATATAAATCACTTTGACTGCATGTTAAATAAATGCTTCCTAAAACTAGGAGTTGAAAAGAAAAAGAAAGAACATGTATATAGGGGGTGGGGTGGGTGGAGGTAGATACGGATATGGGTAAAAATGAGAATTAACTCATGTCATATACTGGTACAAATTCCCCAATGTTGAGTGTGACTGTGAGCTCTCTATAAAATGTACCAATAAATAAGTCAATTAAAACAGTGAAATCTAAAGTTGTGTGAGATTTAAAGTAAATTATTAGCTGCACGGTTCTGCACAAATAAAAATAAAATGTAATACTTCTAAGATTTGATGACATAGGAAAGATATTTCCATTCCAAAAGCCACAAACAGGAGGATACAAAGGAATGGAAGTAAATCAGGTCTCAAATCCAGCGAAGCTACCATTAAATCCCATAATTTCACTGCCAGCATCTCCAGGAATCTGTGGCAAAAGAATTTGGTGGATCTGCCCTTGTGACACGGGGTAGTTTGAGCTCTTCTCTCTTGTGCTAGCTCTGCTTCCTCCTTGCAGTTGTCCTCAGACAACCCACATTGCTAATTTTTCAGAGTTCTGTGCTCTCTACATCACCTTTGGCTTCAGCCTCATAGCCTTATGCACTACCCTCTCAGGAGTATATGACCTAGGCCCCCAGTCCTTCTTCTGAAATTTGGGCAGAAGACTTTCTGATTACTTAATTCATCCTTTCTGCATTGGCTGAAAATCAGCACCACGTGGAAAATAGTGACTGGTTGTCAGCTGGAGCTGCGTGGGCTTCCTTCTATCTTGGCTGTAAGGGTCAAAGGCTTAGATTGCTGATGATTCTGAACCTGATCTCGAGAAACAAATTCTCTACTTAGCTGCCCTTTAGGAGCATGCTGCAGCTACTGCCATTCTGGAGCATAGTGCTCTGGGACTATCTTTTCAAGGTAAAGTCTTGAAAAGACTTGCAATTTTGAGGCTGCAAAGGATGGTATTCTGCTACTTCTTGTGATACCCTCAGGCCATCTTTTCTATTCTCCTGTCCTGGTCTTGGCAGTCAAGATCTCCTTGACTCTATCTTTGCAGGTCCCAACTTTATTAAAACTTCCTTTCTTACCAAACAAAAAATGTTTCACACCATTCTGCTGGACTCTTTGCTCTGGATTCTTAAAATAAGTCTGGCTAAAAGCCCTCAATAGAAAGCATGTCACTGTTTCAATATTAGCCTGCCTTGAAATTTCTTCTGCCAGATACTTTAGTTCACGACCCTTAATCTTAGTCTCAGGCAAAGTCTCTGGACATGACCAAGATGCATACAAGCTTTTTGCCAAAGCACAGTACACATTGTCTAGGGCTCAACAACTAATACAGTAGGTCCCAGCAGAAGCCCCTGAGCCTGGGCTTTGCCAGATTAGTGGTCTTCTGAACTCTGATCAGAGCTTCCCATAGAGCAGCCACAGGCCTTCCAGCTCTAACTATACAGGTTAAATCCTTCCTAAATCTCCCCGTTAGCACAAGGCAGTTTCAAATGCTTTTGATCCATGTGGCCAGGTAATGTCAAGGAAATGACTTCACTTCTCTGGTACCACATTTCTTCACTGGTTACTTTTCTTTCACTGTTGAGATAAAATTCAACACCCAAAGTTAGAGAAGGAAAGGTTTATTTTACTTAGAGTTCATAGAGGTTTCAGCACATGGTCAGCTGGCTTCAAGGCCATGTGGCATGGAAGACAAGCCATCCAGAGGACAAAGAATTCATGATGACCAGAAAGCAGCCAAAGAAACAAGAGATTTTTACTATGCGTTTCTGTCCCTTGTATCCCATCCAGACTACTGGGAATAGGGTGATGCTAAAACAGCCAATCACATGCACTGGTTCAGTAATCACATGTCTGTGTTTCCAGCATCACACACTCTAGATTCAGCCAAGATAAAATAGTTCCACTTCATCCACATGAAGCTTTGAGGGAGAATCTAAACACAATCCAATTATGTTCAAACAAAACAAATGAAAGAAATAAAAATATGCCACAAGTCAACTGTTTGGTCACATTGAGTTTCTAGATCCTAGTAATAATATACCTTCTTGTAAACACTGAAATAAATATCCTTTGATTTTTTTTTTTCTGTGCTTCAGTTCATCCCATGGTAGAGCTAGTGGTTTATATTGAAAATTCCACATTACATTGAGAATAGGAAAGGTGCTTCTAGAATTATATTAGTCCATAAGTCAACTCAAGAAATAAGGTGACCATGAGATTGTTCATCACTACCTGCACTTGATGAATACATATGCAGGAGAAAGACGACTTATCAGGTGCAGCTGGTAAAATCACAAGAAACTGTCATTTTCCATGGCCACAACCATGCTCCATCATGCCTTTGACTACAGGTGGACCCAGATTGATATCTTCCCTAGGAATGGACTTTATCTCAGAAAAATGAAATTTGATTTGCCTCTCTTTCATGAGAGGTGATAGTTAGTAATGGAATGGTAACTTTAGAAAATAGAGAATCTATGGTACCACGAAAGAATCATGAAAACCTCTTCTACCATGGATGAGTTATATAGCAGAATTGAGGAACCACTGATATCAATTGCAAGTTATCTTTTTAGTGTTTATGGTCACTAGATATCATTGCAAGGAAAAGCAATAAAATAAATGTCCATTTGGGGCCGGAGGGTTAGCTCAGTGGTTCCGGTGCCTGCCTTGCAAGCGCAAGGACCTGAGTTCGATCCCCGGTAACCACTTATAATGCTGGCATGGAGACATGCCCACCAACAATCAACACTGCATACCACAATGCCGGGCGTGGTGGCTCACGCCTGTAATCCCAGCACTCGGGAGGCACAGTGAGGAGGTTTGCTGAGTTCATGGTGGCTTCCCTGGGCACCATAGTGAGCTCAGGGCCAGCCTGAACTACAAAGCGAGACCCTATCTCCAAAAAGCAAAAAAAAAAAATAAAAAAAAAAAAAATAATAATAATAATAATAATAATAAATGTCCATTTATCTCATCTTAGTCAACATCAAAATGGAAAAGAAAAGTGTCAATTTATCAATTAACTTTGTCAGTTTTGTTATATTCCTTTTTTGTTTTCCATTATTGACTTCCTAGATATCAGTGAACTTTCCTAGGAAAGGAGTTTTTTTCAGAATAGGACTATAGTTTTTATATGTTTTGTTCAAAAACTATTTGATTTATTATGGATTTAGTAATACCTGACATATTTGGTATAATTGACAAAGGCTAGATACAAAATAACATTTTAGTTGTGCCAAGATTCAGAAAGACACTTCACTTTTTAGATTGTCTGTTTAAAACACATATGGTACATACAAGAAGAGTTCATACTCAAGGTCTTCATATGTACAGTGTTCACTAAAGATATAAAAATGTGTTATCCAGAGATCATTGTGTAAAATCCTCTCTAATAGTAATAGACACATGAAAGGAGTTGTATACTAATTAACATTTATTCAGTATCATAGGTTCTGCAAGGACTATTTATGTTTTTTCATGTGTAAATTTATATTTCACTGAATATCAAAGAATTTCATGACACTTTGAAACCATAATGACCCTAGAGTTGGATCATTTGGTTATGGATATCATAGAAAACACTATAAAATATTATTATGCAATTCACAGCATATTTTAGATTTGTGTCTCTATGTTTTATACAATTATTTAAATAAAAGTGCATGTGACGTTAGGATTACTTTGTAATTTCTTAAGGATATCAAATTATAGTGTTTTCAATAATCCAATTTTGGAGGTCCTAGAATCTAAGTGTACTTCTAAAACATTTTTCTAAACTCTTCTTTTTAACTGAATTCTTTATTGATAAAATTTATATACATATCACAATCACACATAACATTGGGAATTTGTACCAGTATACGACAAGTTAATTCTCTTTTTAACCCATATCCCTACCCAAGCACACCTCCCCCCATATATATGCTCTTTTATTTTTTTCAGAATCATATTTATTCTTTCCACTCATTACATTCCAACACCATATTTCATTTAGAAATTCCCCATTCTACAAAAACTGTCATACTTTCTACAGCTCATTTGCATCTACAGGTGCTTATGTCAAAGAGAAGATCTGATATTTGCCTACTGGTGATCTATTTATTTCAGTTACTAGTGTGTACTCCAGTTGTATACATTTGCACATAAATGAATCAATCTTGTCATTTTTTATGGCAGAATAATACTCCATTTTATAATAAAAAATCTTCTTTATCCAATCTCCAGTACAAGGACATTTGGGTCGTTTCCAAAATTGAGCTATAAAAAACTGAGCTGCTATGAACAAGGGTGTACATCAGTCTTTCCAATGTGGTTTTTTAAAAATTATTTTGGGCATATTCCTAGCAGGGGGCTAGCAGGGTCAAATGGGACCCCTAGTCCTCGTTTTCTGAGAAATCTCCACACAGATCTCCACAAAGGTTGAACAAGTCTGCAATCCCACCAACAGTGGAAAAGGGTTCCTTTCTCCCCACAGCCACGCCAGCATTTATTGTTGGTTGATTTTGTAATCACATCCATTCTTTGTGGAGTGAGATGAAATCTCAGTGTTGTTTTCATTTGCATCTCTCGGAAGACCAGAGATGTTGAACATTTCTTCATATGCTTCTTGGCTGCTTTGACTTCTGCTTCTGAGAAGTGTCTGTTCATTTCAGATGCCCATTTTTGAATTGGGTCTTTAAACTTGGGGAGGCTGATCTGTTTGAGTTCTTTATATATTGTAGATAATAGCCCTTTGTCTGATAAACAACTAGTAAAGATTTATTCCCATGTTGTTGGTTGTCTTTTAGCAGTGCCAGCTGTGCAGTGTGCAGAAGCTTTTTTTGGCTGTGCAGAAGCTTTTCAGTAGGATGAGATCCCATTTGTTGATTCCATCTGCTAATTTTTGGGCTATAGAGGTTTTATTCATAGAGTCTCTTCCTAAGGAAATGTCTCCAAGAGTTTTACCTAACCTGTTTTCCAGCAGATTTATTGTTTCTGTTTTAATGTTTAAGTCTCATATCCATTGTGAATTTAGTTTTGTGCATGGTGAAAGAGATATCTAGATTTAGTTTTTGGCAGGATAAAGCCCAGTTTTTCCAGTACCATTTGTTAAAGAGGCTGTCTTTCCTCCATTGGGGATGTTTGCCTATTTTGTCAAAGATAAGGTGCCTTAGTGAACCCGGGGTTGTTTCTGGATTATTTAATCTATTCAACTGGTCCTCGGGTCTGTTAATTTGCCAGTACCATGCAGTTTTTATCACATTGGCTTTATAGTAGAGTTTTAAATTGGGGATTGTAATACCCCCTGCCATGTCGTGGTTGCCTAGAATTGCTTTTGCTCTTCTAGGTTTCTTGTGGTTCCAGATGAATTTTTGTATTATTTTCTCTAGCTCTGTGAGGTATGGCATTGGAATTTCAATTAGAATTGCATTGAATCTGTATAGTAGTTGTGGGAGTATAGCCATTTTGATGATGTAGGTTTTCCCTACCCAGGAAGAAGGCATATTTTTCCACTTTCTGATCTCCTTTTCTACCTCATTATCAGAGTCCTATAGTTTTCAGAGTAGAGGTCTTCCACTTCCGTTGTTAGGTTGATTCCTAGATAATTCATTTCTCTGGGTGCTACTGTGAAAGGGATTGACTCCCCAATTTCTCTTTCAGTGAATCTGTTGTTTGTGTAGATAAAGGCTGTGCATTTTTGAGCATTAGCCCTGTATCCAGCAATGCTACCAAATATGGCAATTAAGACTAGCAGTATTTTGGTTGAGTTTTTAGGACCCCTAGTTAGAGTATCATATCATCAGCAAATAATCACTGTTTAACTTCTTCCTTTCCTATCTTTATTCCTTTTATATCTTTGTAATGCCTGATTTCTATGGCTAATGTTTCCATCACTATATTGAACAACAGTGGTGAAAATGGGCATCCTTGTCTCATTCCTGATCTTAGTGTAAAAGGTTCCAATTTTGGCCCATTAAATATGATGCTGGCTGTTGGTTTCTCATAAATACCTTGTATTAAACTGAGATGAAGCCCATCAATTCCAATTCTCTGTAGGATTTTGATCATAAATGGGTGTTAGATTTTGTCAAATGATCTTTCGGCATCTATTGAGATAATCATATGGTTTTTGTCCTTGAGTCTGTTAATATAGTGTATTACATTGATTGATTTACATATGTTGAACCAGCCTTGCATTCCTGGCATAAATCCGACTTGATCAGGGTGTATTATTTTCTTGATAACTCTCTGTATTCTGTTTGCAAGTATCTTAATGAGGATTTTTGTGTCAATGTTCATTTGAGAGGTTGGCCTGTAGTTTTCTTTTTTGGTGGGATTTTCCCCTCCCTTTGGAATCCAGGTGACGGTTGCTTCAAGGAGTGCTTAGGGGAGTACTGCTTTCTTTTCAATTTCATTAAAAAGATTGAGAAGTACTGGTACTCACTTTTCTTTAAAATTTTTGTAGAATTCAGCAGTGAAGCCACCAGGACCAGGGCTTTTCTTTTTTGGTAGGTTTTTTTATTACATTTTCAATTTCCCAGATTGATATTGGGTTGTTTAACATTTTTATATCCTCTTCACTCAGCTTTGGGAGTTCATATGGTAGGAATCTATCCATTTCCTCTAGATTTTCCATCTTCTTGGAGTACAGGTTTTCAAAGTACATGTTTATGATCCTTTGGACTTCCTCTGGATCTGTGCTGACTTCCCCATTTTCTTTCCTTATAGCGTGAAATTGAGCTTTTTCCTTCCTTTGTTTGATAAGGTTGGCTAACGGTATGTCAATTTTATTTATCCTTTCAAAAAACTAACACTTTGATTCATTGATTCTTTGTATTGATCTCTTTGTCTCCATTGCATTAACTTCTACTCTGATCCTTATACGTTCCTCCCTAGTGTGTACTTTGGGTTTGTCTTGCTCCTCTTTTTCTAATTGTCTGAGGTTCATCATTAGATGATTTATTTCATTTTGCTCTGTTTTCCAAGTGTAGGTATTCACTGCTATGAATTTCCATCGTACAACAGCTTTCACTGTGTCCTATAAATTCCTGTATGTTTTACTTCGGTTGTTATTTAGTTGTAGAAACTGTTTAATTTCTTAGGTTTTTTCTGTGGACCATTCTTTGGTCAACAGAGTGTTGTTCAATTTCCATGTGTTTGTGATGATCTTGGAATTTGTTCTGCTATTGAGCTCCACTTTCAAGGCACTGTGGTCTGAGAGTATACAGGAGATAACTTCAATTCCTTTGAATTTACTTAACCCTGTTCTATGGACTAGAATGTTATCTATTTTGTAGAATGATCCATGAGTTGCTGACAAAAAGGTATATTCTCGCTCTGTAGGGTGAAAAATTCTGTAGGCATCTAGTAAGTCCATTTGCTCAAAGGTTTGATTTAGCTCAAGTATTTCCTTATTGATTCTTTGTCCAGTTGATCTGTCAATTTGTGATAGTGGAGTATTAAATTCCCCTACTACTAATGTATTTGTGTTTAAGTGGCTTTTCATGTCCAATAATTTGTTTTATATAGATGGGTGCATTAGAGTTTGGGGCCTAAATATTTATAATTGTTATTTCTTCCTCTTGGATAATTCCCTGTATGAGAATATGGTGACCTTCTTTATCTCTTTTAATCATTTTTGGTTTGAAATCTATTTTATCTGCAAATACGTTAGCCACTCCTGCTGTTTTGCAGTTTCCTGTGGCATGGGGGATTGTTTTTCAACCTTTTATTTTCAGTCTATGTGATGCCTTCTGAATTAGGTGTGTTTCCTGTATGCAGCAGACTGTGGTATCTTGCTCCTTGATCCAATCTGCTAGTCTGTGTCTTTTAATTGGCCCATGGAGGCCATTGACATTAATGGTTATGACTGATATGGACTTATTCAGAGCTTCCATGTCTCCCTATTCTTGGTACTTTTCTTCCTTGATTTTCCCTTTTTCTATTTAGTTTCTTGTTTGCCTCAATGAATTCACTCTCCTGGGTTTCCTGGGTATAGATTTTTCTTTGTTTTTTTCCAAGATGTTCTTTAGAATGTTTTGTAGTGAAGGTTTCATATTTGTGAAGTTTTCCAGGTGTTCTTTCCCATGGAAGTATCTTATTTCCCACGTCTATTCTGAAAGATAGTTTTTCAGGGTACAACAGTCTAGGCTGGAGGTATTTTTCCTACAGTGCTTCAAATACTTCCCTGCAGGCCCTCCTTGCATTGGGTGTTTTTGTTGAAAAGTCTGCTGTGATCCTAATGGGCTTCCCTTTCTAGGTGATTTTCTTTCTTTCATGCACTGCTTTCAGTATTTCATTCTTACCTTGTGCATCTGGAGCCTTGATAATTATATGTCTAGGTGTAGATATTTTTATGTCACGACACTTTGGAGTCCTATAGTCTTCATTTATCTGTATGTCCATTTCTTTTCCTGTGAAGTTTTCTGTCGTTATCTCTGACAATTATTTTTTTTCCTTATGTCTTTTGCACTGTTTCCTGCTTCCTCACTGACTCCAATCAATCATATTATTTTTCTTTGATCCATCTAGAAGCTCTTGGATTAGTTTCTCATGGCCCCTTGCCCTTTTCCATAGATTATATCCTTCTTGCTCATTGGCTGCTATGCTGTTCTCTAGGTCTGAGATTCAGTTCTCTGCTTCATTCATTCTACTTCACAAGCTTTTATTCTCCTTCATTATCACCTCGAACTCTGCTTGATGCTGTTTAAAAGGTTCCATTGCTTCTGCTGTCTTGGATTCTATCATCTCACTGATCTCTTCTTTTGCGATGTCTTTCACTCTGGACAGTATCTCTGTTTTGATCTCAGAGATGATTTCTGATTTCCATTTTACTAGATCTGCTTTAGTTATCATCTCCAAGAGTCCTGGTATTTGAGTTTCATTTTGCCTTATTTCCCTTTTCTCTGACTTTCCCTGTGGTGGTGATCTTTGTGTCTGACTTTTTTTGCATTTTCTCATTTCTACTATTTTGTTTTTACTAATGCTCTTTGTTTCTTTGCCTGATAACACGGCGTTTTTGTTTGTTTGTTTGTTTGTTTGTTTGTTTTTGCAGGCCTCTTTCTTTCTAGTATCTGGGGCCCTGAGGAAGTGGCATCTTCCTAGGGTGTCCTCCTTGAATCTGTGATGACCCTTGAGAGTTCTCATTTCTGACCTATCATGGGAGGTTTTTAAACAGAGCAATTGCATCGTCTTTGTTACCATAACACAATCAGTGCCAATATCAGAATTAAACACAGTAATTAAAATGAAAAGTTTTGTTAACTTCTATTCTGAAGACTTTGTGCTCATGAGTTATCTCTATGTCCTTATGCCAAATTTTAGAAATAATCTGCAATGTGTATACACATGTAGATTGTAAATATACCCCCAGACCCCTTTGGGGATAAAAGGTCACTGGAGAATTAGGGAGGTAGGCAGAAAGGTGGAGAATGAAATAGGCTTAGCAGATTTATAAAGATCACCTAGATTCAAGAACTTCACACATGCCAGTGGGTAATAGAAGATTAAAAAGGCATATATAGATAGTACCAACTATATGCTGTAAGACCATTGGGGACTTTGCACACATTCTTATAATAGTAGAAGAAATAGGGCAGCCTAAGAGTCTTTTACTTCTGGGTATTGCTTCTGACAGGAAGATAGGAGAGGGTGTGCAGACAAGAGGTGAATAAAGGTATCTAGGAGTAGATGGCAAAACAGAAGCTAGATTCCCTTTTTGTTTTATCTTGCCTGGTCTCTCCTTAGCAGGGCTCCAGTGTGGAGGGACCCAGAAAATGGCTCCATCTCCTCTCAGGCCTGAGTTCTCACAATGAAGATCTGATGTCAGGTGAGGGCCAGCCAACAGGCCTCCTACCTCTGAGCTGAGAGTGGCACCTGGGGTCTGTACCTGAATCCTCTCTGCGGCTCCAGGGTAGAGCAGGGTGGTCAGCCGGCCTCAGTTCTCCATGGTGGGGAAGGCACCCAGGGTCTGTACCTGAGTCCTCTCCGTGCAACTCCGGAGTGGAGTGGGGCTGCTCGGCAGGCCTAAATAACTCCCTTCAAGACATCTTTCAGTGGATCATGATGAATGTATTATTCAGGTAACTCATGGTAGCTTGCTGTAGACAAAATCTGATATATTACCAGTATTGAATACTGACAATGCTCATCTTTTTGATATGTTTTTAAAGTACTCTGCTGAGCTTTTCTCAATCATGTGTAAAGATATCCATGTTTATTTTTCAGATGATAAAGCTTGCAAGTGAAATCCCTTTTAATCAAAACCTCCTTATTTTTAAATGAAGAATTTGTTCAGACCATCTGTTTTCCTACAGAGTACATATACACATGTTTATAGAGTTAAGGCATCAAGTCATATATTTGTTCATTGGTTAATTATAAAGAAATTACTGTTAGTGTTGAAATGCTAGATGATAGACATTTTTATCTGTGGTAGGCTAATTTATTTGCACTAACTTAAAGAAAACTCCATGTTAAGTATTTTACAGAAGTTACTCTTCTCATAAACTTAAAAGACACTTGAATCTAATAAAGTGGGACAATTTTTGACATGCATATCTCCTCAGCTAGGTTGGAATGAGATACATTACATAGCAATATCTTGCATTCCACTTGAAGAATGGCACTGATGGCCTGATGTACTTGATTCATGCCAGAAATTTATGTTAGGTTTATTGTTGCAAAATATTAAAAATATTTTACTAATGCACCATATAGACTCAGTTATATTAAAATATTTCATATTACTTTTAAAAAATATCTTTATTGGTACACTGTATGCACACATCATTATCACACTCAATATTGTAAATTTGTACCAGTATATGCCACAATTTAATTCTCATTTTTTCCTGTTCCCCTACCCAATACACAACACCTACCCCCTAAATATATAAGCTTTGTTTCCCTTTTTTTATTGCATCACATTTTCTTTACTCCTCATTACTTACTCCTGCACCACTTTTCATATTTTATCATAGAATACACTAATATTTTTATGAGTAAGAAAAATACATGGAATATTTTTTTTTTCTTTTCTCTTTTCTTTTTTTTTTTTTCTTTTTTTGAGGTAGGCTCTTGCTTTTTAGTTCAGGCTGGCCCTGAGCTCACTATGGAGTTCAGGCAAGCCTTGAACTCAGCAGTCCTCCTGCCTCTGCCTCTTGAGTGCTGGGACTACAGGCATGAGCCATGACACCCAACACTGTGGTATGTGTTACTGATTGTTCATGGTGTTTTACATGGTTACTGGGGATTGAACCAGGGACAATTGACAAGTATATCGTATTGTGTGATATTGGAAACTGGATTAATTTATGTTAGATCATTTTATAACACAATTATTGATAATGATATCCATTAACTTTTGTATCTCAAAATAAGATAATTAAAAGAAAATTTATTTGGGTTACACATTTCCTTTCAAACACCAGATCTCTTTCCTCTGTTTTGTTGTTGTTGTTGTTGTTGTTGTTGTTGTTATTGTTGTTTTGGGCACTGTGGGTCGAACTTGGGCCCTTCTGCTTCCAAAGCAGGCATGGTACCACTTGAGCTAAATCCCCAGCCCATTCTTTCTTCTTTCAGTTTATGTGGGAATGAACGTGTGTCTGTGTATGAATAAATGTGACTTTTTATATACATATTTCATTTTCTCTCATCTTCAGTTACATTATCCAGTTTAAGTTTTTCTCTCTTGACTTTTAATTACTAGTGATTCATGGTTTCTCACTTCAATAGATAATTTAAGATCTTTCTCAATCTGTTATATTTAACCTGAATAAGTATTTACAGTGCTGAATATATTTTTGCTATTATTTTATTTGTCTCTAAATTAGGAAGTTTCAATTTCAGATATGCATATGAATTTATCTTTAATAAATTTATGTGTTTCAATTTTTATGTATACAGTACATTCAAATTTTTCTTGTCTGTATATGAAGGCTTTGCTTCTTCCTTAAATACCTATCCTCTAAACCACTGAGAGTTAATCTCCACTAAGAGCCAAGTCATACAAATATGATTTAAATTCTTTTGAATTCAGAAATATGAAAAATGTATTTATTTATTACTTCACTTGTGACCATCTTATATAGAACCAATAGCAAACATCACAATATTTTGCATTAAACTTACAAAACTTGTGCAATATCTTTTCATACTTGTGCCTTTTTTCCCCATAAGTTAGATGGTAAATTTTAAGTATGCATCATAATCACAGGAATTATTGGGAACTTATACCTGTGCAAGTTTTATTTCTATCTTCATCCCTTTATTTCTATGGACTGTATTCTGTTACTCCCCTTGGAAAAACACATCTTCCCTTTCCCATTTATAAAAACGGGATAATAATAATTCCTAAAGCATTATTTCCATAGTTTCAAAAGTTGTCATCTTGGCTTCCTCAGAACTCTTTAAAAAATTTAATTTATTAAATTACACTTAGGAAAATATTGTATATATGTGTTGGACATTGCCCTATGCACTGATATTAATTTTATAGTTAATTATTTGTATCATAAGTCAGGTATTTCATAATGCAGAGTAGAATATACAAATTTAAGTACAGAATTACTCTTCTTTGCTAATACTAACTGTGCAACTAAAAATTGATTTAGTAACAGAATATTATGCACTTATGTATATATTTATATACCAATACCATTTACAGTATCTCAGTTGATAGATTTGAACCTTCTGTATTTATTTTTAAGAATAAATGAAAACTTCATTGCAACAACTCAATGCCGTTCATAACCCAACTAATAATTTTAATTTATTCAGGATTGACAGTAAATTACTGTGAACAGTACGATTTATATTTTTCTAAACTTTGCACATTATAACACAATTATTTTAAACTAACACCATCCAAGTATGTTACAGAAAACAAAAACTTCTTCATAATAACAGTAACCTGGTGTTTGTTACCCAGGCTCTCACAGCTTTGTGACCCTTACTGAACAAAATGTATTTAGTGAAATGTTTGTTAGCATTTACATATGCACAATTATTCTGTCAATGAAAACTAAAATAAAAGTACTGAACTATTTTTCTCTTTACTAAATAAATATTTAATTCATATTTAAATGAATGCAGTAAAAAGATATTTCTGAAATATATAAATATGGGTATATTATACACTTTCATAGTATGTATGGAATTATGTGTATATTTAAGTAGGATGAAGTTCATCTCATCAATTTCACTATCTTTACACTTAGACCTTTAAAATTTAAGCAAAACCCATATAGGATAATCTTGAGTCAGTGGCATTGGTTTCACGAGTGCAAACTCATCCCAAAATGCAAAAGTTTGTATAATTTAATGAGGATTGTTCTTTACAAATCAATCAAGACTCAACATTTGGTTTTCAAATAATTAATTTTGTTATCTCTTAGAATTAAATGAAAGAAAATCAGAAAGCCAGTGGGTTTTTATATTAATTTCCTGACAAATCCTAGAGTTAAAACAATCAGCATATCTGAACTCTAATTTGTCTAGCCTAACTGATCTACTTGTATAAATCAAAATTAATATAAGAAGATCGTATTCACAAATCAATGCATGGATTTTCCCATCCTATAAAAATAATGAAGATTTGTTTATTTGATTTTACTTGCTTTTTGCTCCTTCCATTACTGTACTTATTAAAAATTATTTAAGGCTTTATAAGTTCTATGTTAATGTCTTTCATTCTGTAAATAGTGTGATAAACTCCTTTCTTACAGATGGCAAAATTAAGATTTAAATCAGTTTACTTCTTGTCCAATGAGACAAGTTCAAACATTGTGTTTTTGTTTTAAATCTGTGTAGTTTACAGATTCAACCTACAAGTTTGGCCTTGCATAACAATCTTTTTTTGTATAAAATTTCCAAAATAAAATATGCAAATAAAGAAGAAACCAGAAATTTATGTATATAATTTTATATTGTCAATGCATTTATCAATCTTACTTTTCTAGTGCATTTGATAAATTATTGTCAAATTTATCTAATATATTAGGCAAGCAGTTTT
>PVIC010012207.1:0-40103 GCA_004025085.1 Thryonomys swinderianus | reverse complement strand
TTTTTTGAGACAGGGTCTCACTTTGTAGTTCAGGCTGGCCCTCAGCTCACTATGTAGACCAGGCAAGCCTCGAACTCAGCAATCCTTCTGTCTCTGCCTCCCGAGTGCTGGGATTACAGGCCTGAGCCACCACGCCCGGCACTGTGGTATGTGGTATTGATTGTTGGTGGGCGTGAATCTCCACACCCAGCATTGTATGTGGTTACAGGGGATCAAACTCAGGACCTTGCGCTTGCGAGGCAGGCACTGGAACCACTGAGCTAACCCTCCGGCCCTAAAGTGTACTCTTAAGTGTTCTCACCTCTAGTTGGAAAAATTCAATTTCCCTGAAAAAATATGTCATCACGCTTCCCTTCCTGAGTCTTTAATCTTTGTATCACAGTGGAAACAGAGCTGAGCACCAGAGACGCAACACAAATTACTGGGTCATGGTTTAAACCTGACTGGTTGGTCATCAGACTGTCTAGAAGCAGGCAGGAGCTGGCAGCAGGTGGAGAGCTGTGGAAGTGTCCAAGGAACAGCAGGGAAGGCTGGTGATATTATCTGAACACAGAACAGTGATTCTGATACTGTGTTCTGCCACCAAGCACAGGTTATTAGCTGTAAAAAAAATCAATTTTCTTTGATAGTGTCTCTATGTCCCCTACGTCTTCTTTGAAATTTAGGTGATGACCAAAGTAACTTCACACAGTATATTGTGGAGCATATTACTTGTTTGTTGCATTTAGCTTCTCTGGACATTATAAAATCAATACCGTACAATACTGAAACCAAATTTAAAAATGGGTACTGTATTTTTCCTATCTTCCTTGTAATTTCAATCAGATAAGGTTTTTTGTTTCTTGTTCAAAGTTGTTTTGTGAGCATTCAGTTTTCTTGCGAAGTTCTAAACATAATATGTGGGTCTATTTTAACCTAATCACCATGTATTTACTTCATAAATGTTAAAAATACATACAAAAATAGTGAAAGAAATATGCTTGGTATTAAACTTACCTCATGCACTTTCCTTTCTCTGCATTTTACTCTTGAGGATTAGAATGTCTTTACCCTTTTCCAGTTTATGAGCTGATCTCTTTTTTGTTAAAACTACTAAAACTACATTTCCAATAAATAGGAAAACATACTAATGATAAACTTACCACCCTAACAACAGACTACCATAATTTTGTAATGCTTCCTTCCAGTCTTTTTTTCTAGGTGTGTAGGGTTTCCCCTTTAGTGGTTATAGTATTCATCTGTGCTGATAGTTTCATTAGATTTTTATATTTCATTAAAGGTTATATTTCAGCTTATGATGCAATCTTCAATGAATTGTGATCACCCATAGTGCTTTGAAGAGATATTTGTTTATTGTCTTGTTTTTTCTAGCATTAATGGTACCACAATACCATATTAATGTCTTCAAGAACATATTGGTGTTGGAAATATGTTTTGTATTTATTTATCTCAGAATGTCTAGAAGCAGGGGGGAGCTGCTTTTCTTTCTCAGGATTTCTTACACTTTAAGACTCTACTCCTCCCTTTTAAGGTAGATCTATCAACAGTTTATGAGAGTGACATACTGCCTACTGTACTAAGGAGGCAGGGCTCCATCAACAGTTTAAAGGACAATGCTTTGGAACTCTCACTTGAGAAAAAGTAATATATCCTCATGAAATATAATGAGATTTGCTTAGAAAAGATTTTATTGGTAGAACTGGACATTTGTTTCTCAAGATATTAACAGGAATGAGCATTAAGTGCCTCTTATAAATCCACAGAATGATTTAGATTTTGTTATTTAACCCACTAATATGGATGTAATAAAAACTTTCTCAGTACTGAACACTTCTGAAAAGCCTGTGATAAAACCTACTTGAAGTTAGTCACTTTTTAAAAATACAGTACGAACTCTCTCTGGTAATATTTTTTTTTTTTTTTTTGAGACAGGGTCTCGCTTTGTAGTTCAGGCTGGCTCTGAGCTCACTATGGAGCCCAGGCAAGCCTCGAACTCAGCAATCCTCCTGTCTCTGCCTCCCGAGTGCTGGGATTACAGGCGTGAGCCACCATCTCTGGTAATATTTTATAGCACTTAGAGTCTTGACAGTTCTATTCATAAATGGTATTAATCTACAATTTTCACTTTTTCATCAACTTTGTTAGATTTTGGTATCAAGGATATGTATTTCTCAGCAAATGATATGAATATTTTCCAACATTTTGTTCACTATAGTTACTATTTTTATCCAACATGGGAATTTTTCTTTTCTTTAAGTAACATTTGAAATATTCCACTAGTTAGTAGTTTGTAGTACTGAAGTCTGTCACAGGTGATGTTCTTTAATAGCTTTATCAGTAATTTTCCCAGTTTTACTCTTACTAGGTTTTGTTATTGTTGTCAAATTTGGTAATTAATGTTTTTCTAGAAAATTGTCTATTTTTAAGGTTACATTTCACAATTCTGACTATATTTTATGATTTTCAAACATTTTCTTCACTTGTCTTTTATGTTTTTTACTTTGTTCTAATTTGTTGTTTCTGCTTCTTTATGTTAGATACATTGCTTGAATTTATTTATGGTATTATTTTTCTTTTTTAATTTCTAATTTTATTATGTGCTTTCTAATTATTGAAAGAGTATTGATTTGTTTTTAAATATTAATTTCTAATATATTCATTTGATTATTTTTGTTTTTTAAAAAATAAGACATGACCATAAATCTGCCTTTCAGTAGAGCCATGGATTCTATGAAGTTTAATATTTTATCTTATATATCTAAACAAACTTTTATTGATACCTACCTTATTGATAATTACAGGAAAAAAATCTCTGAAATGAGCTTAAAAGTCATGCTGTGTCATCCATTAGTTTTTTTCTTTTACTGCTAAGTCCAATATTTTAAGGCAACTATTTAGGAGTAACATATGGTGAAACCACTGTGGGTCTTATAAAATCGTGACTTCTTGCTGAGAGAGAGAGAGAGAGAGAGAGAGAGAGAGAGAGGAGAGAGGGGGGGAGTGTTGACCTATATAGTGTTTGTTTAAGCCCACTTTGCATTTATTTAACAAATATTAATAAAGCATGTACTATGTTTGAAGCATCTTTTTAAGACCTTAGGGATTTTTTTTTTCTTGAGACAGGGTCTCTCTTTGTAGTTCAGGCTGGCCCTCAGCTCACTATGTAGCCCAGGCAAGCCTCAAACTCAGCAATCCTCCTGTCTCTGCCTCCCGAGTGCTGGGATGACAGGCGTGAGCCACCACACCTGGCACTGTGGTATGTGGTATTGATTGCTGGTGGGTATGAGTCAGCAAGCCTAGCATTGTATGTGGTTACTGGGGATTGAACTCAGGACCTAGTGCTTGCGAGGCAGGCACCGGAACCACAGAGCTAAATTTCCGGCCCGACCTTAGGGAATATTAATCAAATAAATCTTTAAAAACATATATGACATAGATATTGTTTCCACTGTGCAGATGTGCAAACCTAGGCATGGAGAACCAGAGTGTGAACTCAGTAGATCCGGTTCCAGACTGTACAGTGTGACTATTATACTGTGCTGCTATTTTGAAATTTTGCTTGCTTATGATACAAATGTCTCCTTAAGTTGGAAGGAGCTTTCTTATTTGTAACCAGGTTAGGATTTTAGGAAGGGTAAAACAATGTACCAGTATAGAATTTGATATCTGTCTTAGGAAAGTAAAATCAGGTCCATAATACTTTTCTTATTCTACTTCCTTGGGATTACCTCTCTGTGAATTCTGTCTGTAGGAAAAAACCTCTGTGTGTCCACCCCCTATGATAAGCTAGCCTTGACAGCTGCAGAATCCAAAACACTCAGATCATCAAAATCCCCCACCATAGACAGAGACTATAAACAGAATGGGTGATACAGAGACTGTGTTTGGCAAAAAAAAAAAAAAAAAAAAAAAAAAAAAAAAAAAAAAAAAAAAAAAAAAAAAAAAAAAAAAAGCTAAAATGAGAAGAAACAATGACCTATCACTATATCTTGGTGTTCTGTGATTTTTGTCTCAAGCCTACAATCTGTCTGCAGTTCAGAAAGTCTGCCTCAGGGGTTGCCACTGAAGTTCGGCAGCTCAGGTATAATCATCCCTTTGTTTTCTCTGATTAGAGCAACAAAATACAAAAGGGACTCCCCCCCCCATACACTTTGCATCTTTTTTCAGTTTCAGCTGCTCTGGAGGATAAAGTTCATTTCAATGTGCCTTAGCATTCCTAATCTGAAAATCTGAAATAGGAGGTCTGAAATGGTCCATCCAGCATTTGAAACTTCTTGGGCACTAGTATGACATCCCAAGAGAAATATTTCATGAGACAAGTCACTGTGAAAATGCTGGTGCACTAAAAATACTACATAAAATTTCCTTCAGGCCACGAGTATAGAGTGTATGCATAAGTGCTATGTATGAAGGGTATGTGGGCTTTGGTTTTGATTCGGCTCTCATCCTGAAGTTATCTTACTGTGTTTATGCCAATATTCCCAAGCCTGAAACCTGCACTGTTCTTCTGTTTCCAAGCATGGTGGATGAAGGATAATTGACCTGCATAACTTATGTTAAGTATTTTACTTCAGACCATGCTAAATACAGTCTTCAGATTCTATAATAAAAACATAGAAAATTGTTTTTGACTTTATGGATTGATTTCCTTGTTATTTCAGTTAATTTTAATAAGAGTTCTATTTGAATCCAGAGAACAGCATTTTACTTTGAATCCATCATTTTAAAAGAAATTTTAGTGTGTTTTGGTCAAAGAATGTGTTCTGTGTTTCAAGGCATGTACATTTTGTTTGTAATGTCTGTGTTTGATTTAGGAACTGTGTATAGCTTTTCATTATGAGGGGGCAATGAAAACAGCATCAGCCATACTCAGTGACAATGTGTAACATAAATGGAATGTTAGCTGTCTCATATTTAGCTTATAAAATTCTGTGTCAGTTGCTAAACTGATAGGAGCCTACAGCCAGGAAACAAGAGCATATCATGTTATCTTTTCCTAAAATAGTTCCAATGTTAAGTAGGCTGTTTAACTTAAAGATTTGCCTATTATCAAAGATGCCTGGCTACATATTAGCTATAATATATTAGAAGCTCATTTTTAATAAAATAAGCACCGTATATGTTATAAATCATGTGACAAGTCTTTGAACTTTCCTATATCTTCCATATCTTCTTACATCAGAGAACTCTTCAACCATTTCAACCATTCAGTCATTTCACTTTTATCCTTTAGTTCTTCATGACACTGAATTTTTGAACTGTACTATTTTTTGTAGGAGAATATAGTGGAAAAATATTAGCTATGATTTTTCTGGCTAAGGATCAGTACAAAAATAGATCCTGCAATACTTGAGTGTTATTGTCTTAGAATAGAGGTTCACAGCATGCACAGGCATTAGAATAACCTGGGGAGTTTGTGAACACAGCCTCTATATCCCATTTCTGATCCTGTAGATTTGTGTGAAGCCCAAGAATCTTCATTTCTACCATGTTTGCAGGTGGCTCTGATGCTGCTGACCTCAGGTCACACTTCATGCCCTAGAAGTTTTATTTGTATATAAATTAACATTTACTTCTGTATAAGTTAAAGTGACATCATCAATTTGATAAGTCCCAAATAATCCAATCCACTGATGTTTTTTGGAAGTCTAAAACGATCTATTCTTTTTCAATAAAAGTGCTCAGATTCATCTTCTTGGTTTTCTGGCTGCCTTAGTCTTGATTTGGAGGATGATCATTCTGAGATACTTGATCATGTATAATTGCTGTCTTGTTATGCTATATTCTTGTGGCGGGTAACATTTGAAATATACTCCCTTGCTCTCTTGAGCATCTCAAAAGAACTTTCTTGCAAATACTTCGATGAGATTTCTTGTTCACAAGGATGAGATAGACGGGGAAGATGCAAAAGTGCACTGCAAAGACACATGCTGATTGAAGCAGCCAAAGAAGATAAGTAAGGCCATTAGGACATTTGGACATTGATAGAATTCTTCTTCCACTTTTCTTTGGGTATGCATAATATTTTGATGCCCAGATTATGTGGTTTTATTTTCTGTTTCATTATTCTTTATAAGGCAGAAGAAGACAGACTTTTTTGAGGGTTTTTTGCTTCATGATACATGAGTACCATTCACAGATGTTTTTCAACTTCGTGGAGTATTAGAAAGGGTTCCCCATTTCATTCAATTCTGTGGTACCAATAAATAAGGTTACAAAGAGAGACTTTCATGTTAACCGAGTAATCCTTCTTTAGACATATTTGGAAATACATCTTTCAATCATCCTAGAAAACCTTTTATAGTAATGACTCATCTGTACATTGGTGAAATTTTTCACTTAATTTTGTACAAATCCATAAAGTGTAAACGTTTTTTGTTTTTTGTTTTTTTTTCTATAGAGGCAGAGGCTGGGTCAGATATCTCCTCATAGGATTACAAATACTCACTAAATCATATTTTTTAAGGTGAAACAATTTGTGGTTTTTAAAATGAGTCTAGTATCTTTTCCTGTTAATGTATTTTTTGTTGTTGTATGATCTTCCTAAGAATTTGTATACTAAAATATTCACCTTTAATAGCATATTTAACTGCTTACTTATGATGTGTTAGGCAGAATTTTTAGCATATCATATTTCAGTATGTGCTTTGCCAAATTAGTAGGCATGCAATATTGAAGTCTCATGGATTTCCAAAGCAATCATTTTTGCATAAGAATTCAAACATTTTAATCAAATGAACAGAAATAATTTTTCCTGGTCATTATTTCTTGTTTTCCTATCTTGTAAGGGTTCTCTAGAAATTGATTTTTGATTTGCACCAGTTGTTTTAATATTCTAGTGTTTTCCAATTCTGTCAGTATTAGTAGCTTCAGTGAATACTGCAATTTATCCCGACATTCAGAGAAGCTCAATATGCTAATTAAAAGATGCTGATCAGGAGATGTTAAATTTCTCTTAAGATCCCAGTTAAATATAACACAAGGATTTTTAACAGTAAAGAAAGGGAAGATAACAAATATAGAAGCAGGTGGCAGATACCATTTAAAAGATCAATAGATGTCATTCTAGAAGATTGAACAAAGTAAGAACACTCTCCTGAACAGAAAAGTTTAACCCTTGACAATTATTGGAATGTGATATGCCTGATACAGGGATTTGCTCATTCATCTAGCCATTCAAGTCCCAGATGTATGTGTTGCTTGTACATTGTAGGTAGAGTGGTGAGGTACAGTAGTTGAGGTCGAGGTATGGTGATGAGGATACAGTTCTTGCACACGAGCGACCAACTAATAAAGGGCAGAAGGGGTAAGCCCCTCTCACCTCATCTCTTCAGTTGATAAGTTCTAAGAAGAATGACATCTCTTAAACACTAGAAATGCTGATGAGAGTCATTTTCATTTGGGATTCTGAAGTTAAGAAAACTGTCCCTGGAAGTGGTATTTCTTCCTATAACAGCAAATGTGCAGAAAACAGGTGGTAATAGGGAGGAGAGACGCTTGGTGTGATCTGGGACACTCAGAAAGTTCTCTAAATGACTTCGGGGCTAAGAAGGCACTCCTGAAAACTGTATTAGGTCCAGACTTGGGAGTCAGAGGGTGGGTCAATCTGAGGGATGGTCCAGAATCGTCCTGGGTGGTTGTTGGCCCCTAGGCGACAGGGTGCCTGCCACCTGAAGTGGGGGAGGGTAATGCTCACCTGGGCTTGGACTGACAGCTCGCTCCAGATGCCAAGGAAGCTCAGGGGTCACTGCTGCTTGCATTTACTAAAACCTCTTTCTGCACCCTCCTCGTGTTCAGTGGGACTGATACAGAGAGGAGAATGTATGTGTCCGGTGGCAGCCCAGTCCTCTCAGAAGTGAAGCAACTCTACTTCTGCCCCAGGCAACTCTGGTAATAAGAATTATGAAAAATATAGTAAGTTGCCACTGATGATACTGTTCAGTGCTGCAGAGAAATTCCATAAAGTGAACTTCATTGCACTGTGAAGCATAATATAGGATAGTGTAATATCCTGTTATGTTCTTGCCAATAAGTCATGCTAATTTGATTGATAAAAAGTAATTATATTCACTCTCAGATATATCAGAGTATAATGTTTCAGCATGTAATTCAGTGTCAGGAATATTGCACAGTAGGTTTCTCTTCTTTGCAATTCCTTTTCTAACTGCCTTTGGTCGAATTCTGCTTATAATATTAGAAGCAGTCACCTAATTATGTGCCTCTTATGTAGTGGATACTTTGCCTATGTTATTGCTAATACATAATCCACTAAGGCAGCCATTATTCTCTCTCCATTTTTATTTTTGTGTCTATTTTTATCTCTCTTTGTCAGTTTCTATCTCTCTTTTTATCTGTCTCTCCCTGCCTGTGTCAGTCTTCCTCTGCCTCTCTGTCTCTTTTTCTGGCTCTGTGTCTTTCTTTCTTTTCTTTCTTAGTGGGGACTAAACACTGAGCTGTATCTCTGGTGTCCTTACTTCAACCTCTGACAAGGCTTGAGTTATGAGTAGGTGCCACTACGCCTGCTGTTACCTCTGCTTTACATGCTTAAAAGTGACAAGAGTTGGAGAGATTTGTTTGAGGAAGAACCAAGATTCAAACCCAGGACTGAGGATTTCCAGAGCTGGGGCCTTTTCTCTTCAGGGTAATCCTCCTCTGGGGAAGCCCTGTGCACACAATGAGAGTACACCTAATCAGGGTCATTTTGTGCTTCCTTTGACAATGAAATTTTAGATCAAAACAGCATTTTTATTAGCATTACAGCACTTAATTGAGGTGATATCATTAGAAATGATTATATTTTTCAAGGTTGTGATTTACATAACCATTATTCGTGTGGTAGCATTTAAGATAGTATTAATAAAAACCAGAAATGGCAAGAGTTAAATTTAATATGAACTTTGGAACTGGAGTATATACAGCATGATTCCTTTCTCCAAATAGGGCAGAATGCTGACTATTCATGGTCCTGCCTAAACACGGTTGGCCACAAGCACCAAAGATTTGTCCAGGGCTGGTGTTCAGGGAGATGCAGTGATGTCCTGGTTCTTCAGGCTCTGGAGTTTTTGGTGACTCCAACTTCCTTAGGCTCATGCTCCTATGCTGAGTTAGCAGGATCAAGAAGTCACCTGGAATTCCTGTTCCAAAAGCCTGCTGTGCTCACTAAGTGTAAATACTAAGAGAGCTAACCTTATGGGAACTGGCCTCAATGCCCGCACAGTTGATGTGGTAGGTGGGATAACAGGGTAGTTACCACACACGGCCTTCTTAGAGCCTTGCAAGAAGTGTGATGGTTCCTACTGTTGTACCTTATCTTTGCCTGGAAGATCTCCCGGAATGAGTCTCATGTCAGCTTGCTGTGCATGCTGGTCCCTTCCTTGTCTATTTATTGAACCAAACTCTGTGGACTCTGTACCTTTACTTACATAATGAGCTAAAACTCTTGAGATAAAGATATCTCAGAAGTCAGATTACACGCTTTCAGCTGCACAAATGTTTTGGTAGAAGTAGTCCTTAAAATCATATGGATATATAAAATTTTGAAAGCAAAAACTCAGGAACAACAACACTCAGGAACAAGAAAACTCATGGAACAAGAATCAAAAGATGTTTTATCTTGTAATATATGTGCATCACACAAGGTGGCAGAATAAGCATGAGACTATTCTCCTAATGCAAGCCTAGGATACTGTATTATTCCCAGGGCAAGAGCCAGTCCCTAGCTTCTCTTTGTGGCTGCAGCAGCAGCTGCTACTTCCTCCTGTATGTGCACACATTTATGTTTGAGTGGAATATGCCACATAGTTAATAACTTGCCAGCATCCCAATTCTTTGCTTTCCATGCGAAACCATATTAAATGATTAGACCTCATCCGTTTCATGAAAATGTGCTCCAGCTCCTGGCTCTGGTTTATATGCCTTGTCTTTGATTGAAAACACAAGTTTATTTTCCATTAGCATTCTAGTTCAACTCAAGGACAATGTAAAAGCTCAGCACAGTTAGTTTTATAACATCTGATATGAGATTTTAACTTTTTTCTTCCCCATGTAGTATGTGAATAGGAAGTTAAATATTTATTAAATATTTGTCAAGCTTACTAACACTGTTTGTGTTTCTTCGTAAGGAGAATTAAAAGTCCCTGGATTTATTTTTAAATTTAATTGAATGGTTAATACTTAATTTTAATCATTATTAACTCAATTTTAATGTAACATTTTTATGGCTGCATGAAATATTTTACCAGATTCAGGCTTGTGAATAAGGCCTTTAGCAATGTACTACATAGGACTGTCATACCATGCATCAGAAAGGTTACAGAATAAATTTATTTGTACTATTAACCTACTCAATACAAAGAAATGGGACATTGCTCAAAGTCATGGGAAAAACATTTTAACTGTGAAATAAAGAATGGTAGCTATGCATATGCCTCATTTCTTATGTAAAATTCATATGTTTTAAACCTTGGAAGTTTTAAGTGATATAATCTATTTTCCCAAGTTCTATACAGAAAATATTAGGATCAACGTAGGAGGGTGAAATTCCTATTCTTTATAACGCAATTCAGGTAATTCAACACACTAGATAACTCAGTAGACAACTGACTATGGCTTCACATTGTTGGCCACTTTTTTTTTTTTTTCCTTTTCCCCCATGATCACTTTTTTCCAAGGGATTACAATACTCCTGGAAAGCCCTGTTATTTCCTTTGTTTCCTCTCACTTAGCTTAAATTCTACTTTTTATTTCAAGGCTTCTTGTAACCCATCACATGTCATCTTTTCCTCTTCCACCTGACATGTACCAAAACTGTGCTAGAACCGGGGCATACTGGTTTCAGAAATCTGATTTTTCAGCCTTCCCCCAAGCCCGCAGTCAAGGTCCTAAAGAAGACTTGCAATTGGCTCTGGTGAGAGTTTCTATATCATAGATATTAGCCAGTTCTACAGAACACTGGGCTTTTTCCTTCCTGTCTTTGAGCCAGTTTACCTGCACAATGCTGTGTAAAACGTGGATTCAAATGAGTGACTCCTCCAACTATGTGCTTTATGCCATATCATATGAAGATAATTTTCAGAATTCTCTGAAATGGGGGAAATATTTTTGTTCATGGGACTGATGGTATTTTTTGCTCATGCTTAGGAATAACATGTGACTTTGTTAAACAAGTGGAATGCCCTTTAAAGCATGTACACATAGCAGCTGGGCAGGGATTGAAATGGAAAGTCTCCACCTATGGTCTATGCCAAAAATGAACTCCAAATTGTCTAAACACCACACACACACTGAGTTCACTAAACTGTCTTTAATTTACTGGCTTCTCCTAGAGAGTTTGGCATTGCATAGCAGTATGAGGAATTCAAAGTCACAAATTTGATTTTTGAGGGAACTTACAATCTGCTTTATCCTGAAGGTTTTGTTCTGCAAAAGAAATGCACAGACATCTTCGCTAAATTTGAATATTGTCATCTGAAATTTGGTTTGTCAAGGTCAAGTGTTCAAAGAATATTCTTTGACCTGAAATTCAAAGATTTGTACAATGATCTTTCCAACCTCCTTATCAACCTGTGGCTGTCTGTGATTTCTAACTGTGGTACACTCTATCCTCTCTCATTTTATTCAATCATTATCCTGTTTCAAGGAAGATGTGAAAATCCATTCTTCCACAAAACCTTTTTGTCCTGCTTGCCCCATGTGGAAATAACGTGTACTTCACAGAACCCTTAAACATTTTCTATATACCTATTAGGTTACTTATAAATTTAACTTTATATATGCACATTTTATCTTCCCTATTGGATTTGAAAGTAGAAACCACTTGTACCAGTTAGTAACATGGGCTTACTCAATTCACCTTCCTCACGCTACTCTGAAGAAGCTAGGGCTGAGTCTATAAACCATGTGTCTGCTCTGTTATTTGTGCCCTGATAGATTTGGTCATTAGGGACATCAAGAGGAGAGGAACAAAAAAGGAAGTTGTTCCTTCTTGTTTTCTTCATGTCCCTGAAAGTAACATCCTATCACATCACTCTCTCAGATAACAGCTAGTTAGAGCCCATGAGTTTTATATCTCTGGCGCCCACACCATGGTGTCTGGTAGAGAGGTCATCAGTAGGAACACAGGGCCTTCTCAGGCATCTGTGCTCCAGCTTTTGGGCCCACTCTTGAACTTTGTAGAGTGCAGGCCCGTTTCAGATAGTAGAGCCCAACTCTGAGAGCTCCATCTTTGGCTTCTGAGTTCTTCTTCATGTTTCCCCAGGCCAAGAGTGCATTTTCTCCTTTTAATTCTTAACCTATGTTTTTTCAGTCTCCACTTTTAAGGGACTTTATAGGCTTTCAACACTATGTTACCAATTCCCTACACTAAAAGTTCTATGGAAATATCCACTGGGCTTTCTGTGTTCCTGACTGGATCTTGGCTGTTTCCCAGTGAATGATCCATCTTTTCCTCTTTGCCTAGGCTTGCAATCTAATTCCTAATAGCATAGTAATACTTAGTAAATATTTGTTGAGTGGGTTAATCAGGATTTATTAAGATAAAAGACCCTGTTATATTTCTTTTTTCTGTATTTTCCCTCTATATTTATGATTACAATGTTCAAATAAGCAGCTTTAGTTACCATTCATGAGAAATTCTGATGGGAAGCATTTCCTTGGGGTTTATGGGATTGGTTAAAATGTATGACTTGCCACTATATTTTACAGGCAGAGGAAAATGGTATCTGAATAATGCAATACCCCTTTGTGTTGACCACTCTTCTACAACAGATTTTGGGGAATTTTTCTTCTCTCATATGTAACAAAATGGGCAAGATTTATGCTGTCAAGGTCAGTCCGCTAGCCACCCTTCTACTCCCTCCAAAACTTTGTTAACAATACTTTTGAGAATATTATTTAAGGTCAGATTGTGGAGAAAACATTGTTCTGCACAAATGTGAATAATTGCCGCTTTAACCAGAGAAAACTTTGCAGAAGCTGGGACACAGTATCCATTACATTAGAAAAAGGTAAAAAGACCCCAAAGAGGAATGTAGACACTGACCAACTGGGTCATCACCAACAATGTAATTTCTAGACTAGAATGTGTGAAATGCTCATTTATGTCTACATGGTACACATGTAGGAATCTGTTAAAATTGTAGGCATCCTGCCGGGCGTGGTCGCTCATGCCTGTAATCCTAGCACTTGGGAGGCAGAGACAGGAGGATTGCTGAGTTCGAGGCTTCCCTGGGCTACATAATGAGCTCAGGGCCAGCCTGAACTACAAATCAAGACCCTGTCTCAAAAACAAAAATGAAAACAAAACAAAACAAAACAAAAAAATTGTAGGCATCCCTATCCTTTCTTGTGTCCCTTTTAATACGTGCATCAACTACTCAACTGATGTCATTAAAGTGACTTTGAGAAAACTCTTTGAATATCACTGGGAAATTGGCAGTTAGCATAATGGTGGAAGAGTAAGTGTTTTCCACTATTAGCTAGCTTTCTCACTACTATGACACAATATCAAACACAATTTGGGAAAGGTTGGATTTGCTCACAGTTTTAGCTCATGATCAGCTGGCAATAAGGCAGAAACTTTATTGTGAAGAGGTTGCCAAAAGCAAACCTTGTTAGTTCATGATGGCTGGGAAACAGAAAAGGGAAAATTGCCAGAGTGAAAGGAGCAAGGAACCAGATATAAATCCTATGGGTATGCCTCTGTGGCCAACTATAATATACCTAGCAGTGTATTCTACAAATCCCCAGGGCAAGTCCTAGAGCCACTTAAGTTGAAACTCTACCTTAACTGTCACAACTGTTTTACTGATTTTGGTAATCATTATCACCCAAACAAAGCCAGACATGACACATCATTCAACCAGTCCGGGGTGATAAACCACACTCTATGCTCCTGTTTCCATCTAGTCTAGCTCATTCAAACTCACCTGAAAATAACTCCTGTATTTGCTTTCTGTTATGGCAACAAAATACTTGAAACTTAAAGAGAATAAAGGTTTATTTTAGTCTACAGTTTCAGATCTTCCTGTTTATAGTCAGTCCTATTGGTTTGGGACCATAGTGAAATATCATGTCTTGTTACAACTATGTGGTAAAAAATATGCTCATCTCATGATGGCCAGAGAGCCCAAAGAGAGAAAGAGGGGGCCTGCCTTAATAGTCCTGATATCCCTGATAAGAACACAGTCCTTATGACCTTCCCCAGGTCCCACCTACTCAAGTCTTCACGATTCTCAAAAGAACCACAGGCTGGGGACATACCTTTTAGCACTTGGGGAACATTCTCAATTGATACTATAGCAATTCCTCACCAAAAATGCTTAATATATGAGTTTCTAAGTATGAATAACTTAGAGATAGGTAAGTTGTATTTCATCAGTGTTGATTAACTTTTTCTAAATCTGTGTAATCTAATCCTGAACTTCTATATTATGGTGTTTGAACTTGGATCATTTTTACCACCAAAGAATACTAGGAAACTTTCATAAGTACATAGTTTTGGCTCTATACAAGGATACAGAAAGTATATTCTGAATCAAAACAATCAAGGAATTTGATCTATATATAGGAGCTTTTTATTGTGAAATAGGTACATTTTATATGCACTTCATGATCACATTCAGCTTTGAGAATTTGTCCCAGTACATGACTTGACTTAATTCTTATTTTTTCTCATTCCCCTACCTACTCTACCTCCCCACCCACTATGTACATAATTTTGTTATCCTTTTTTCAACATCACAATTTTTTCTTTCCCCTTGTTACTTACCCCAACCCACATTTCCCTTAGGATATTTTCTACTCTACAGTGTCTATCATACATTCTAGGACTTATTTACATTTCAGTTTCTCATACCAGAGAAAAGATAAGGTATTACACATCTGTGACCTATTTATTTTACTTAGGAATATTGCTTAAGGTACATCCATTTGTGTATGAATGACTCAAACTTATCTTTCTTTATGGCCAAGTAATACTCCATTGTATTAAAAAACCACATCTTCTTTATCCAGTATCCAGTTAATGGGCATTTGAATTGTTTCCAAGATTGAGCTATCACAAACTGAGCTGCTATAAACATGGGTGCATATTTGTCACTGTTCTATGAATCTTTTAATTGTTTCATGTATATACCTAGGAAAGGAATAGCAGGGCCAAATGGGACTGCTAAGCCTACATTTTTGAGGCATCACCACACTGATCTCTGTCGTGGTTGCACCAGTCTTATGTTCCCACCAACAGTGGAGAAGGGTTCCTTCCTCCCCACAGCCTTGTCAATATTTGTTGCTGGGTAATTTTGAGATTGCAGCTTTTTGAAATGAGTTGGCATTGTGTTTATCTGTACTTTGGGTAGCATGTTGTGTGGTACTATAATTTGGGCTTTAAGTTAGTAGAACCTAGTTCAGTTTTAGTGTTTCTTTTTGCTACCATAAAACTTAGTTCCTCCTTCTGTAAAGCAGAGATAGCAATATCGCCCTACAGTTTAAATCAAATGCTATTACCTTGGCCAAGCTTATGGGGTAATGCTTGGTATGTACTAGATTCTCTGTCACTACTGAGTTGAAAGAGATAGATGTATCATTTAGTTGAGTGGGGTCACAGTGTACTATGCCAGTGGTAGGCACTAGTGCCTTATTTCCTGGGTGTCCTTTACAAAGTTAGTGACAAAGTTAGTGACAAACCTTTACAAAGTTAGTGTCCACTAATAGAAGAGACTACATAAAATTTCTTCTTACATCTGGATCCTGAAGTCAGATGTGAAATTCACTGGGCCCAGAATGGGGTCCAGAAAGTGTGGTTGGGGGATGAAGGAAGGTAGTGTGTCTTTGTAATATTTCTCAGCCATTAAGGCCCCTCATATAAGAATTCAGACTCCTGCTGTCCCAATTCTCCAGCATCCTAGTCTCTTTCTTCTCTTTCTTGTTCATGTTATCCAAGTATTGTATCTCACATCTGAGCCATGCTTCCCTGTTACAGAACTGTTACCTATAAACTTCACACTTCTCTGCAGTTACAGTTGTAAGTTTCATAGACACTTTTTCCTTCCAGATTATAGGCTCTATCTTTTCATTGCTGTACATTTTCTTGCCTAAGGCACTCTATGTCCCTCCTTCAAATTTGGTATTTCTAATTAACTATGAGACTGGAAATCAGATTCCTCTTTTGAGTATTATGTGGAAAACAAGCAGAAGTAGTTAATGATGAAATTTTATGTGGCTTTCTTTTGAGTCAGGTACCTGAGCTTTGGTGCCTGGGAAGTGGGACATATTTTGGCTGCAGAGAGATTGCACTACATTCTTCCCAGACTGAAACTGCTTTCTGGAAAGGTGACATTGCCTATTGTAAAGCTCTAGATAGAATATTACTATATTGTCCATAATCCTCTTCTGGGAATGCAAGAATGATATTATTGATGGCCTGGACACCTGCCTTTAAGTGGAGAGAGGCAGCATTATGAGCCATTCATTTTTAAGGGCTCCTGGAGTTGATAAGAGGCATTCAGAAGGGCTGGATGCAGACACTAACTTATCTATCCTCATTGCAATTGCTTGTGGGTGAATAGGGAAGTCAAGTTCCTATAAAGAAAGGTCAGAATGAAGGTTAACAAATATATTTTTGAGGTTGGAGACATGAATAAGCAGAAATTGTCAAGAGTTGAAAAGAAAAAGAAAGGGGAAAAAAGAATTCAAAACCACTTCTCAGGCAAGAGAAGGAAAAGAAAGCAGACAAAGGAACATATGGGGGAGGAAGCAGAGAAAGAATTAATAAATGCTGGCGTCCTGACCCTCCCCTGCTACAAGATCAGTAGGGCTAGGCAAGTGTCCCCTGACTAAGACTGATTGCTGAGCCGAGACACAAAATTTAAAGGCCAGCTCCAGGAAAGTCCACGGAAAGAAGAACAGTGTGATTAAGATGCAGTCCCTGCTCATCCTAGACCTGGAAAAACGAGGAGAAAGTGAAAGGTGAGTCAACAGGAAGCACTGAGAGCAACACGATGGTGAAAAAAATGTCAGGGAGTCAGAAGGCAGAAGAGTCATTTGAAATAAAATGTGCAGCTTACCGTGCTGGGGCAGAGGTAAGCAGTGGCCAAGCGGGATGGAAAATAAGGACCCTCAGTGTCACCCTGTGAGGTCCAAAGAGCCAGGCACCTGGGGTCTTGCAATGAAAGACTCCAGACATTTCCATGATACTAAAAGAGGCAGAAAAGAAAGTTCTATTTTGGGATGGGAAGGTCTCTAGGGAAAAAACAGTGGTACTATAGCTGCTAAATCTTACACAGAAATATTCCTCAGTGGCTTTGCAAATTGACTTTGCTCCTTTGCCAAGTACTGTCCTAAGCCTTGGGGCGACCACCACCTCCAGTCCAGTCACCATTATTTCTAGACTAGGATTGTTTAACAGCTTCTTAATTGGATTTCCAGCTTCTCTCCTTATCCTGTAAAGTAGGTTTTTAATAGAGCGAGCCAGAATAATATGCTTTCAACTGTTTGTCAGATCTTAGCTTTCTTCTGCATAAAACCTTGACATAACTTTTCCATTTCACCTAGAGTAAAAGCCAAGGTTCTGACAAGGATTTACAAAGCCTGGCATGATCTACTTCCTTCAGTTTGATTCCTTCTATGATTCTACTTCCTTTGATTCTTCCTATTCGTCCCTCTGGTTCAGTTAAATCCTGTCACCCTCCCTGCAATCAAACTCAGGTGTTCTGTCTCTCAAGGGTCTTTGAACTAATTATTCTTTATAGCTGAAATATTTTTTCACCCAGATACCTACTCCCCTGAGCATTTTTGATCCAAATGTGCAGACCATTTCTCTGGGGACCTGATTCACTCTATGTTACTTGCTTTCTCTTTGAGAGTGTTGCATGGTGAGTATAATTACGTCACAGGAGGTGAGAAGCTTTGTCACTGCCCAGCCAGATCACAGTGCCAGTGAGGCCAATTTGAGATTTGCCACTTGATGATCATGAGTAGCCTATCTGCAGAAATAGCAAAGTTTATTTTAAAGCTTTCTTCTTGCATTTCCAGGGGACTATTTAACCTACTTTGTACCAATAGCCTATGGCTTTCTGATCTATAGAACAGATTCTACAGCATTTTGTCTTTCAAAATTTCAAATAAAACCTAAGAAATGTAGTTATATATGAACAAAAGCAATTTCAGTTGAGAGAGGAAGAAATACAAGTTTTGTTCTTCTAAATGCAGTTGTGATTAGAAGTTCCTTTAGTTATGGCATATAATATGGTAGATCTTTTATTTATTTTCACAGACTTTTCTCCCTTGAAAAGATCAATCTAATATATGGTCTTTGTATTCTTTTTATAAATCATCTATCCATCCCTTCCTCCTCCAATTTCCAGTTTTTTCATGGGTGGAACTTTCAACAAGCCTGAAGGCTGACTGGAAAACCCTGACATCTTGTTACTCTGTGCTTCACTGGCTGTTAAATTGATAGTTTCATAGTGGATATCAAACTACCCACTCTATCAATTTTTTTTAAAAAAGGGAAAAGATTATAGTCTGTCTAAATCAATGTGACATCTCTGTGACATGTGTGTCTCGATCACTTTTTCTCCTAGCATATCCATTCCTGTCGACTATCTCCATTTCCCAATGGCTATCTAAGTCAAATAGAGCTTGTCAGTTCAGGAAAATTGCTCCCCATTTTGCTTAGATTTCTCTTAATTTTCTGTCCTTCTGTATTTATCCTTTTGTATTTATCACCAGGGACCTTACTTCCAATCAGTATGGGTTGGAATTTCATAAGGCAGAAGGAATCTTGGTTTTTCTCCTTTGTAGAGTTTCTATTTGTGGCACATCATTTCCTCCTCCACTGAATTCTCAGCAACAGTTCTCAGTGAGGGCAGCTGCTGCTCTGTGCCTCTTTGGATTTTTCTTTCATTCTCTCTTCACATATCGAACTCATTCTGTCTTAAAAGGTCCTCAGTCTCCACTGGCCGGGGAAGGTGGAACATATCACAAGTTGGCAGAGTTGCAGTGCACTGCGCTTTGAACATATAAAATTCTTTTCAAAAGTCTAAATCTTTAAAGAAAAAAAAAAAGAGGAAGAAGAAAGAAGAAAAAGCTTCTGGTACATTTAGACAATGTGAGAACAGGACTGACCTGAGTTTAAAGATAAGGGTGAATACTGTGATGTCAGTTCTTGGGCATAACTTCCCAGGAACCTTTAGCTTCACCAAAGCTCTCTGATTTTAAATGTCTTTCAAAGTAATCTTTTTGTGTCTGAGGAAATAAAAAAAAATAGAAGGAAGAGGATTTATGACCCTCTCAGTAATTTATCCTAAAGCATACAAACATGATATTGTGTTGTACTCCCAGAAGCTTTTCTTCAGAGATAAAATGCAGCATCTTTCACTGCTATTATTACACTACCTTCCCAGTCAGAACAACTGTTTAGAAAAATGAAACATGGTGAAGATGTTCAGTGTCTTCCCTTTCAATTAATCTGTCTCTGTTAGGATATGTAGACGATTAGCACACACAGCAGTTACTTCACACATCTTCCTTGTCTAGTCACGATAATAGAATCATGTTCTGACTGCTTGTGAGTTAGCTTAAAAACTAGAAAATAAAGTGCTATTTTGTCAAAGTTTCACAGTGTGGTTGCCCAGAAACTTTTTCCCCCCACTTCGCATCATCACCTGTAATGTGCAAACAGAGTGTCATAATCATAAGTAACAACAGAAGCTTTTTTAAAAGCACATTATGTGTATGCCCAGGTGGTTCTAAGAGATGTGGAAGGTAGTTTCTTTTTTCTCTACCTCTTCTCTCTAGCACCTGTCTTTTCCATCTTGAGTGTTCTGGAACCTTATTCCTTTCTTACACCTTGTTTACCAATAAGCTTGTTTTATATTGGAAAAAAAATCTGATTAAAGCATCTGACACTGAAGTTACATCTCTTAACCTGGGATTTATAAACCTAAAAATTACAGACAAAATTCTACCTTTTACCTATGTGCTTAATTCTATACAAAGGATAAATGGCTTTTGTATGATTCTCAGTAACTCTAGGATCTGAGATTGGTCAAAAACTTGAGGAAAATTTTTTTTCCAAGAGAAGTTGCTAATTTAAAGTCACACACTATTTGTGTGAATTTAGGACATTTTAAGACACTTGTGGGAGTTATTTTAAAGCACAGAAAAGAGAAGAAAGGGTAAGCTAGAGGGTTTTTGTTCATCATAGCACAGTTTTATGAAACTGTCAGCTTGTTCTAATTAGAGCATTTTGTTTTATTTTTTGTGCTAGGGATCAAATCCAGGGGTTTGCATATACTAGGCCAATTTTTCCCTACTAAGGCAGGCTATCCACCTTACTTTGGGCAAATTTGTTTGCTGCATGCCATAAGAAATAGTACCTAGCTCTTAATATTGACTCTTTCAAGGACATGGTTGTATGTGCCATGGGAATGGGGTCAAACTTCAGGTTATTTACAGTGGGAAGGGTTACAGAGAGACAAACATACATTTTTATTCCATTTAATTGTTAAATTTTGGGAAGAGGCATTTTTTCTGAGTTACTAGAGTAGCTAAAAGTCCTTATGAGCACTTAAATAAAAAATTAGCTATGTTCATATCTTGTGTATTTTAAGGTTAATAAACCAATAAAAGCTACTGAGAATCAATTTATAAAAACTTTTTTGTTAAGAGTTTGGAATAAAGGATGGAGATAAATTACAAGTCCAGAGTTTGTGATACCTGTTAGCAGCTACACAAGCACAGGTGTGGTACAATGTCATAATAACTGTAATCTTAACTGAAATACATGTAATCTCAGTGCTCAGGGAGGCCGAGGCAGGAAAATCAAAAGCAAACCCAGTTTGGTCAATTTAATGACTTAGTGAGATCTTGTCTCAAAATTAAAAGGAATTTTAAAGAGTTTACAGATCTGGCTCAGTACAAAAGCCCTGGGATCACCATTAATGCAAAAACAAACAAATGCAAAAAAAAAAAAAGAAAGAAAATAGCACCCAAAACATTAAGCTTCAAAGTGACTTCTTGCATGACTCTGCTCAGATCGGATGTTTTGCTTGAAAAAAAGTTTATTTTGCAGCCTATCTTGATCTCTAACCTTCAGTTTAAAGAAGAACCCTGTTGATTCTTTGTGAAGTGGGAGAAATCACTCTTACCCCCGGAAGAGGAAGTAGTCAGAACAAATTTTCAACAGAAAAGGGCTGTCTGCTAATACCCAATTCCTCTGTTAAGGAGCTTCTCCTCAGGCAAATTAATCTGCAGCAAAATAAATTGGGGGAGGACTGAATTTAGGATCGAAGCTGTGGAATAAATTTTCCTGAGTTAATTAGCACTCTTTTTAGGAAAAGTAAACTGCATCGAGAACATCTTTTCTCAGTCATAAGCATGTAACTCCTGTCTGGTGACATGAATGCACTTTCAGATAATGACTGCTTGTCAGAAAGACAGCCTTCCCTACGTAGCTTTCATACTACCCTTAGTTTATAGACAGGTCTCACAAAAAGCTTTTGCTGTGTGATTTTAAAAAATGCTTATCTCCTCTTAACTGACCAAAAAAAGGGGATTCAAGAGATGGAGATTCTGTCATCTGTTTTATAGGCATCGCAGTCAAGCCTGGAACAACAGACCATTTAAATAACTACTGTAAGGATCCATCAAGCTGAGCCGAGACAGGCCTGTGCAACCTTTCTTCCTTTAAAACCAGTGCTCTCGGATAAAAAGCAGGGAAACAAGTGGTTTGCAGTCAGCTCATACCTGGAAACTTCTTTGAAATGAGGATGCTGGAAAGAGAGTTAAACAGAGCGGTCTGTGACAGAGGAGTTGAATTTTATTTCTGCTGTTACACAGAAGCATATGGTTTCCACCCACAGAAAAAATCTGCTTCTCTTCTGGCTGCCGCACTAATGCATGCACGAAAGGGAAAGACTTTGCCATCAAATGCATCTCCAGGGTTGGCATCTGTGATTAAGGCTTTCTGTGTGTCCTATGTCTCTTTTCCAGGAAGTTTCAAAATTGCTGAAAGTTACTATTTTGCTTAGGTAGTGGGAAGTTAAGTGGTAGTTGTTAGCAGTTTGTAACCTACCTCTTAGCTGGGACAGTGTCCTAATTTCATTCATCTTTTAATCCTGTTTTTATGATTGTGAGCTATTAGAAGACATTCATAGATTGTGGTACTGAGTAGAAAAGTCTATTGTGGCTGGTACTGGTTGCAAAACATCTACTTAAACTGACCATGGAAAAAGAAGTGCTTGAGTTCCAGTGATATGGGGTAGAGGTCTTTGTACCTGGACCTAGGTGTAAGTATTATCATCTCCATTTTACAGATGGAGAATGTGGAAGCTTCATTCTGAAACGCAAATGCAAGAGGACACAGAATGAGGCATAGTTGTGGCTGCTGGTAGATGCTGATAGCAGTCTTTTGGGAAGAGATAAAATCCATGCCTTTCAGTCGTACTTGGTACCCAGAGTACGTTTATTCTCTCCTGTTCAAAACCAAGAAGGGCTCATTTAAGACTCTCTTTAGTGCATGGATACAAGAATGGAGCTGGCATTTGCAACAAACACATTTCCTGTTGAACTTTTAGGTCAAGGGCTGTTTGCCCTGACTTCCTACATTTGCATGAATCTCTGCATTAACATAAGACAAGTTCCTAAAGTTTTAGAAATGATGTTGATTGAAACTTTGCATCTTTTTTTTTTTTTGAGACAGGGTCTCGCTTTGTAGTTCAGGCTGGCCCTGAGCTCACTATGTAGCCCAGGCAAGCCTCGAACTCAGCAATCCTCCTGTCTCTGGCTCCCGAATGCTGGGATTACAGGCGTGAGCCACCACGCCCGGCATGAAACTTTGTATCTTAATGTCAGACCATGGAGTAACTATCCAAAGAGAGAGAAAAACCAAGAATTCTTTGCAGCTATCAACACCCACACAAGAATGCCTTACAGAGGAGCAGGAGGCAATGAGGAAGCTTGCTTTAAAGAGAGGAATGAGGACAACTCTCATCTGGACACTTGAAGCCTGAAACAAAGATTAGTGAACAACTTTCCCCCTTCTGTTGTTATTCACTTGACTAAAGAATTTGGCCATGGCCTAATGAGGAAGGAATGGAGGTAGTTTTGGAATTACCAAAGTTAAGATTTGCAAGATACTCGGACCCTATTTAGTAAGTTTAGTAAATTCTAGAAGCATCATTCTAGAGTTTTCTTCATTCTTAGTTTTTTTATTTTCCTGTAAAAGATTCCAAGTTAATAGTTTACTTGTTAAGGAGAAGCATCTGCACCAATTGGACCCTATGCTGACATTCAAGTTAAAAAATGTATAAAGTGGATGAGGTAAGTCATATCGCACATAGATAGGAGCTAGAATTAGGCCTGAAATTATGATCATGAGGCCTGAGGTGAAGTGATGAATCAGCACTTATTCCATTTACTGGACTATTGCAGGGTCAAATTCTAACTGTCCCTCTTGGCACTGCCAGAAGCCTTCAAAGAGTTGAGTCTGCCCCAAATCATCCCCGTGAGGCCATGGTGATTTTACTAGTTTATTTGCATGACACAAACTGCTCTTCACTCTCTGGCTCCTGCTGTCATTTCCAGCCACATTTCCCTGTGCTCTCTAGTACTGGCACTCAGAGGTCCATCAATCCTGAAGTAGTTGGAGTTTTCCCAACATGTCCTGCTGTGTTGTCTCTTTGTAGATGCCCGCCTCTCTGCCTGGAATCCTCTCCCTTTCCTGGTGGCACCTGGCAAGAGCCTGTTTGATCTTTAATCCTCAGCTCCAGCATCTTTTCCTCTGTGGACCTTCTGGGCACATGCAGTTGCCAGATATACATTTGCTGAATAAACAGATACATGAGCAAGTAAATGCATGAGAATAAACAAATGCATGGCCTGAGTATTTCTACTCTACTTTTGAAGATTTCTCAGAATTCCCAAAGACATTGCAGCCTGGGTAAACATTATGATAAACTTGTAATTTTTGAGTCAGATGCTTTCAGGGTAAAAGAAGCATGACACTTATGAGGCCAACTTTCACGAACTGCTCTTCTTAGTCTACTTCAGAATGACTTTAAGATTGATTTCTTCATCTTCTATAATATTACTATCAGCATCTAACATCTAACCTTTACAAAATCAAAAATGATGAAAACTAAATAATTGAACAAGGAGCAAGTTCACCAGAAGATAAATGGACTGTGTGCAATATGGTTGGTTGTGTGGATGTCATTTATCTTGGTAATTAAGTACCTGGACTCATGAGTAGGCTCTAAAACTCTCTGAAGACCAGGACATTAAAGGTAAAGTCAAAGATACTGATTTTTATTTTCTATGTAAAGAATATATTTCATAATTATTTTTCTCTCTTAAGATATTCAGCTAGTGAAACTTTAGCATTGTTGGCCACAAAGCAAATGTATCACGGGACAGGGAAACACTAGGTAATTTGAAGAAAGGTGATGGAAGGTGGGAGGAAGTGAGTTCATCTTTGATGAGGAAAACTAGGGAGTACTGTGTGCACCTGAGGCTTGGTCCTTGCGTTTTTCCACTCACCATTTATTTTAATGCAGATGCCCCTAGGATAGGTTGCAGTGGTTTGTTTACAAAAATGTCAGTAAGGTCAAAAATCATGATCTCATGCATTTGTGCATAAGGAATTGTCTAGAAAATAAGTCTTCAGTCAGTTACCTTTCTTAACTCTTTATGTCTCCTGGATGTAAGTGGTGGCAAGGACTTGTCTTTAGAATTTAGGATATCTGCTGTAAAATAATTTTGATATAGGCATAATAGAACACATGGAAGTGGTATGGATAGCACTATTCCTATCAGGGTTCCTAGCATACGTACACGATAATACCCTGAAAGATGTTTGGGCTCTATTCCCTTTTCTTAGGGATAAGGGATGGAAAGAGCTGATGGTCTTTTGCTCAGAGTGAGTGAGTCACTTGCTGGTTGATGGCAGGCCAGACTACTCATTTAGGGCATCCTAACAGACCTTCTAGTCTTGACTCATGTTCAGGTTGTACTGTGTCTAGTCAGTCCACCACTATTCTGCTTCCATTTGGCTCTCAGTTGCTCAAATACCTTCTGGAGGCTGTTGGTTAAAATGTCTTCCATTTTTGCCTGCATAGTCTCTCAGATTTTGTCCTTTCACTGAGAACCTCAAACCTTACTTTCCCTTCTTTCCTTTCTATTCAGTTCAGCTAGGATATCTTTCTACTTTGATACTTGGTATAATCTCAAAACTGGATTGAGGGTTTCAGAAACCAAACTCCAAATAATTCCATGCTTTTAACTATACCCCTCACCTGAGGTATTGGAGACAGAGTTGAAAAGTATTCCACAGTAATATTCTACCTTCCAAAATTTTGAGTAATATTCTATTTTAATAAAACAGAAAACAAAACAAAATAAAAATAAACACCATATCTTCTTTATGCAGTCTACAGTTGAGCATTTGGGTTCTTTCCAAGATTTAGCTATCACAAATTGAGCTGCTATAAACATGGGTGCACATATGTCATCGTGATATAAATCTTGTAATTCTTTTGTGTATATCCCTAGCAGGGGAATAGCAGGGTCAAATGGGACCTCTAATCCTAGTTTTTTGAGACATCTCCATGCTAATCTCCATAGTGGTTGTATAAGTTGACATTCCCACCAACAGCGGAGAAGGGCTCTTTTTTTCTCCACAGCCTTGCAGCATTGTTGCTGACTAATTTGTAAATAGCAGCTATTCTTTGAGGGGTGAGATAAAATATCAGTGTTGTTCTCATTTGTATCTTTTGAATGGCCAGTGACATTGAGCATTTCTTCATACACTTCTTAGCTGCTTTACTTCTTCCTCTGAAAAGTGTCTGTTCACTTCAGATGCCCATTTTTGAATTAGATCTTCAAATTGGTGGGGGCTGATTTTTTAAGCTCTTTATATATTCAGCTAGTAGCCCTTTGTCTGAGGAACAGCTGGTAAAGATTTTTCCCATATTGTTGGCTGTCTTTTTGCTCTGCTAGTGCTTTCTTTTGCTGTGCAGAAGCTTTTTAATAGGATGAGATCCCATTTGTGGATTTCTTCTGCTAGTTCTCCTGCTGTAGAGGTTTTATTCATAAAATCTTTCTCTAAGCCACTGTCTCCAAGAGTACTACCTAACCTGTTTTGCAGCAAGTATAGAGCTTCTGTTTTAATACTTAGGTCTTAATCCACTTTGATTTTAGTTTGATTTAATAAAAATAAATTTAATTAAAATAAATAGGTCACACATATGTGCTATCGTATCTTTTCTCTGGTATGAGAAACTGAAGATGTAAATGAGTTCTCAAAGGCATGATAGATATTGTGAAATAGTAAACATTCAAAAGGAAATGGGGTTTAGTGTTAAGTAATGAGGGGAAAGAAAAAATTTGATGGTTAAAAAAGGAAACAAAGCTTGTGCATATAGGGGCAGGAGCCTGTAGGGTGGGTAAGGGAAGGGAAAAGTGAGAATTAAGTTATGTCATATATTGGTACAAGTTCTCAATGTTGAGCATAATCGTGATGTGTATATATAATGTATCAATAAATATTCAAATAAAAACTGCTAAAACTTTGAATATCTTTCTCATATTAATGTGCATCGGAATTTGTAAGCAGCAACATTTCATATTGGAGGATAAATACCTTGCACCTAACTTTTATTTTAAATGATATGTACCATGGTCTTTAATTCATTAAGAGATTCATATACTTTGGTAAGTATGATATAACAATAAGGATTATTTTTATTTATAGATGATTTTACTGTGCTGCTATTTAACTTTATGAGTAGGCAGTGCAAAAGGAGAGGGGTTAATCTTCTGCCATATTACAATTTATCTTACAATGTCTACAGTGATTTTAATTGGCTTAATTTTACAGAGCCCAAACATTCCTAATTTTAAAGAACCAGGAATTTGAACCTGAGAAATTTGCGTGTCTGAGAAATTCTAGTATCTTTTATCACTTTGAAGATGTATGTTGAGTAAGAGAGAGATTTTCTATGTCAGGGGATTTTCTGTGTATTTTCTGCAGAGGGAACTATATACAGATGCTTTGAAGAAAAAAACCCATGAATATACTTAACAAATGTCCATTCCCTACCTGTAAACTAAATCATGCTATTTAGTAAACCACCACCAAATGCATCTCAATATGTTAAGATCTGGAAACTAATGACTATTCATAAAAACTGAAAGGAAAATGTGTTGAGCAAAGGATCTATAAGGAAAAGATTTCACTTTAATAAATGGGATTTGGGAGATGAATTATGTTTTTAGGCAGTTTCTTGCATTTATAAAATAATAAGCTTATGAATCTTCTTTTGTCTGACAGGGTCAAGTGGCTTATAGATTTCCTTTCCTCTTTATTTCAACCATTCAGACACTTGAGTTACACTTGAATTGTCCTGGTTGTTCTGATGGAGAGTTATAGCTCATGTATGGTGGGATCATGAGAAACATAATGCTTTTAACAACAGCATTTCAGATATCATCCCCAGTGAGTCTTCAAATAATTCCCCCTTGGGAGATTTAAATATACTATAGGTAGAAAGTCATTTCCTTTTTATGAGTCTGAGCAGTTTATTTGAACTGTACCATTTATACTCTAGTTGGCTTTAAAAAGTGATCATATTTAATCATATGATAAAACCATTGCCACAAAAAGTTGCTATGTAAACATATATAAAATATTTTTTGTTTTAATCTATAAATTTAAAGATAAAACACTTCTCTTCAGAAAAGATTATGTTGGAAACTAATGACTGTCCAAAAGAAGAGAATGTAACACAGAATTATATTGCTTCACAGTCGCAGCATTTGCAATGTTGGCATACTGAAAAATCCAACTACTACCTAATTGCTGTGCACAACAGCTAAGTGACAGAGACAGAAATTATTATTTTTGATGAAACATCTTTTAATTATTTAATTAGTTAGTTCTTCCTAGCCACATTTCGTTCCATATGCAGAAAGTGGATATAACATCAAAAGCAATTCTGCTGAGCTGATCCTACAGGAAATGCAGAATGTTGCAATAATATTGATTTTTTTTAAAGCTCTCATGCATAACATTATGATTCGTTTTAGATAGAAAGGAGGCAAATATTTAGTTCGCCTCCAGCATGTAAATACCCTCTTCCCACATCCACAGTGGCCTTTGCTTGCTTGTTTAGATCAAATTCATCCTTGTAACTTGGAAGTATTTTCTGGAGCTCATCATTTTATTTTCTTCTGAATTGCTTCTTACCAGCTTCAGCTTTACCACAGCCATCCTCATTTACATATATGTAAGAAAGAAAATTAGTCCTCCCATATTGTCTGTAAAGAAACCAGTGTCATAACTTGGTCCACCTTTTGGGCTATGCAGTATATATTTTATTTTCTGAAGGTTTTCTCTTGAGTCTAAATATTTCAGATCTATGTTCATAAAGTTGATAATCTTCAATGCATTTTGTCTCAATTCTTGCAGTATTCTTAGTGTAAATAATTGGAAAGTTGCTGCAGTTTTTTCTCTGATTTTGAATTTCCATAGGATGCTGCCAGGATTTGAGGCAGAATACTCTTACATTTAGGGTTGTTGTTTTTATTTAATTGAAGTTTTCTTTTTGTCATTATTATTATTTTTACTGGTACATTTTATTGATACATTACCTATACACATCACAATTACACTCCACATTGAGAATTTGTAGCAGTATATGACACAACTTAATTCTCATTTTTCCCCAGCCTGCCCACCCTAGCTCCACCCCCTGCTCCTATATACACAAGCATTGTTTCCCTTTTTTACCATTAATATTTTTCTTTCTTCATTTCTTTTTCTAATGTTTTCAACAGTTGGATAGTAGGCAGTAAGAAAAAGTGTACCTGCTATGAAATAAGGATTGTATTTTCAGGCATTTATAGCTTTAAAAAAACATCATCGGATGTCATTTTTAAATATAGAAAATCTTAAACATTTTTATATGATATGACTCATTCAATAAATATAGCACAGGTAATCCCTGACTTACAGTGATTGGACCTACAACTTTTCAGCAATACAATGGTGAGAAAATAATATACATCCACTAGTCATCTACTTTAAATTTTAAATTTTTAAATTTTTTTTCTAAGGTAATAACATGCAGTAAGATAATGCTTTGAAATTGTAGGCAGCAGAAGCAAGTTGTAGCTCCCAAACAGCCATATAATACCAAAGGTGAATAATCTCACTCTGAGTGGACTGTGTTGCTAGGTGATGATATTCAGTAGGTGCATTAATCATATTTTAAATTCACAATGGGTTTATCAGTACACATGCCCTTTGTGAGTGGTGGGATATCTATATTCATAGTCCTAAAAATGTAGCTACTAGTCTGGTCCATAGCTATATAAAACATCAAATTTTATGTGAATAAATGTTCTGATATCCTGGACATGAGGACTTTTTCTTAATGTAAGAGTCCTCCAAGGCTGCTCTCTCTCAGAAGTTGTGGTTCATTTTGAAGTTCTTTTTCTTTCTTTGTTTCCACTCTCACTAAAGTGCATAAAATCTATCTAACTAGTCATCCCACATGGTCTCCCTCATTGTAAGGTGAATGTGATAAATGATAATAATCGCCAATGGTTTTATAATAATTCTCAGCTCTGGGCAGATCTAACAAGCTGAAAAGGTATCTGCCTATACAGGCTCCTTTCACTTGTTCTATTCTTTGGAAATAGTGACTAAGAATGGCTTTTTAGGGAGCTGATAAATTTGGGTATCTTGCTTATAAGTGTCAAGTAATGCATTCCAGGTACCACACAATTCATGTGGAAGTTTATTACACTAAAAGGTGAGAAGTACTACAAGTAAGGGTCGAATTCTTAAGTACCTACTTAAAATAAATTAGTTATAGAATTAGTTTTAAAGTAGATTATTTGGTGCCCCAGGCTTTAATTAAATGAAGTGAATAGCAATGAAATAAAATGTGAGCAGTGGTAGGGAAGCACGAAGGAGAGGAGACAGCCTCTATAGCAGATGGCACGCTGGGCTTAGCAAGTCACGTTTCTTGGTGGTCACATTGCCAGAAGTGAGCAACACGCTTTAGAAAAGATCTGTAACATTCATAATACTGCCTAAAACTACTTTTACCTTCAGATGAGTTAGAACATTCAATTAAATTTTTAAAATGGTTTAGAAAACCAAAGGTTAACAGTTCCTATTTGCCTCAGGCTTTTTAGTGTTTTGGGGAAACTTTTCAGCTTTATGAATTGTGAATATCGGTGTTCTGGATTTCTCCAGCTTCAGTTTCTTTGTTACTGTTTTTGTTACTGCATTTTCCAGGACTTTCTGCCATTTTTAAAATTTGCTTTCTATTTATTTTCATGTTTTCATACTTTTAAAATTAATTTATTATAGACCTGGAAAGTAATGAGTCTGAAAATAATAGATTTATTCTTAGAGATATTCAGAGCTTCAGGCCTGGGGCTTTGAAAGCTTCTGCTATTGACTTCGGAAACTTTGGAGGAAAACGACATTGTTCTGTAAACTAGCTTGCACCGTGAATTAACCTACGTGCTTTGAAGCATCTTCAGGTGAGACAGCTTTTTTCCCAAGCAGTTGTTTTTTGGTGTATGTGAACCTTGCTGTGACATCACAGTGGTGGTGAAGACTAACCTACAGCTAAATGAAGCATGGCATTTGGCTCATGTCGGTACTGATTAAATTATATCTGATTAAACGTATTAAGAGAAAAGGATCTTTTTATTTAAGTTCTCTTGCTTTTAGAATATACCCTAGTGTTTAGACAGTAATTTACTCTCAAATCCTTAGTACAGACAGAGAAGTGAGTGGACATTTCTGGTGAATCTGAGATGAAGTAGCCTGGTTTCCACAGCATGGTGAAACATAGTCTGCTTTTTTAGACTTCTCATTATTATAATGATTCTAGGTTTCTTGAAGAATATCAGGTAATTTTCAAGAAGTTCAAGAATATAACCAAGTCATCTGGCATCATCTGACCTAAACATCCAACTAAATATCCAGTTAAAATAATGGAGTCCCTATGTAACATAAAGCAGTGGGAAAAACAGCATTTTTTAAAATCCCAGGCAATTTTTGGTGATGTACAGGACAGAGACTTTAGGCTAGAATGGAAAAGGTAGTGACATTCCTGTGGTGGCCACTTTTCATTCTATTCTTCACCTCTAGGCTCAGATCTTGACCTTTCTCATCTTATATTTTCTGCTACTGTAGCTATTGATCACACTCCTCATGTAGCTTCATTTAACAGCAACCTTGGCCATTTTTTATTCCTCAAGACAGTATACTACTAGGTTGTTGATTTCAAAATTAATTTTATTTTTAAATGCCCAGAAAAAACACTAAAATTATGCATATTTATCAGACAAGGCACGTTTCAATATTTGTACACATTGTGTAATATTGAAATGAGGTTGCACATTTCTCACTTTTTAAATTTTTATCAGCCCTTTATGGTGAAAACATCTGAAATCCTTTTTCAAATGTACATTTTTGCTCTTTATACTCACCTGACTGTGGAACAGCACATCAGAGCTTTTGCTCCAATCAAACTATAACCTAGGACCCATTGATCTATCTCTTCCTATTCCCCTGCCCCTATACTCTCTTTAGACTCTGGTAAACACCATTTCAGTGTCAACTTATATGATATGAGCTTTTTAAGATTACATATATAAGTGAAATCATGTACTTGTTTTTCTGTGTAAGGCTGATGTTTAAAATGATAGCTATTGAAGCTTAGAGAGAAGTGGATAAATTGGGCTGTACTGCAAACCTCTCTGTGCCTTAGTTCCATTGATTATTCACTTATTTATATAAGCTTTTCTTCTACTACCTCTGTCATGGTTTGGATCAAGAAATTCCTCCAAAGCCTTCATGCACTCATAGTTGGGGCTTTTAGAAGGTGACTGAATCATGAGGACTCTAGATGTCTTTTAGGAGGTAAGATTTGGTCAGAAAGGGTGGGTCACTGGAAGGTGTTACCTGGAAGGGTATGTCTCCCTCTCTGTTTCCTGGTCCCCATGAAGTCAGCAGTTTTCCTCCACCTATGACCTATGACCATGGCCTGTCTGTTTTTCAGTCTGCTTAGCATGGTCTAAAATTTCTGATACTGTGAGCTAAAATAAACCTCTATTCTTTAAGTTACCAGTGTCAAGTATTATGTTTCAATGTTGAGAAAGTGACATAGACACCTTCTCTTTTTATACAGTTGTCAGGATTAGGTAGGGTGATTTACATAAACTGCCTCCTATGTTGGAGCCATTAGATACTTGTTTCCTGATACCTTTTTAGAGTTCAGACATCAGACGCTCTCCTTTAACCTGGGCAGAAGTTACGACTTCTTTTTGGAATGCATGGATTTTGGTATGCATGGATTTGTATGCCTGTGTTTGTGTGTGTGTGTTGCCTATAGATGGAGGAGTAAGGGTATTGCTGTCCATAATACTTGAGTATGTATTATGTAGTGACTATTTTATTTCTCATGAAGTGGCCTCTTCCCCCAAAGGATTCCCCAAGAACAGCACCATATCAAAGCCTCCTAAGCTCTCCCTAGGTGCTTATCATATTTCATTTGTTCACTCAGCCTGAATGTGCTCATGGCAACACAAATAACCATCAAAGAATTTCATTTTCTTGGACAGTTATGAAGGCTTCAAGTGCCTTCCTATCACTTAGCCCTCTTCGGAGAATAACAGTTCTGAAGGTACCTTAGGGTAAAGTCTATGGGTTGTGCCAATTGTTTTAGGATTTCTAGTTGTTGTGAAATTCAGACATTTCTGTGATTGGCTATGAGGTAGTGGCTGACCAGTGAAATAGTTATTCTTATTACTATTCATTTTTAGGAAACTCAAGTGCTGCTAGGAGAACAAACAGCTCTTAAATTGGCTCCTTGAGCCAGGCAAGTGCTCTGAAATCACACGCTCAGTCCCCACTCCCAGTTCTCTTGCAATCAGAAGCTCCAGGACTTCTGATGCTCCAGAAGCTGATGAAGCAGTTCCCTAGGCTACCTCTTTCTTTTCAGTGTTTTTGCAATTAACTGTCATCTCTGTGGGTACCAATTTCTTTCGATTTTAAGGATCTTGACTAATACATCACGGAAAACAGCAAAAGAAAGGAAACATACTTTAAGGTTAATATATCTATTATTTCATAAAATTTCTTGTAAAGTACAATCCTGCTGTGTTTTTGGTTTGAGAGTCAAGGCATTACATTAAGATCTTTCCAGTACAGAGTTGGGTTTCTGTGTACTATTCCTTCTCTACCTATCATGATCTAAAAATATTTGCCACCATCCAACTTCCTATCCAGGATGTGGAGAGGATTAGAGAAACAGTACTCACAGAGCACTCTGAGGCTCTCACGGGAAAAAGGCAGAGTAGTTATATGAATGTGACTATCTGGAGTTGCTCTCATTTGTCACTATATATCTGTTTTAGATAGTTTGGTTATCTTTGAGGCAATAATTTGGAAGGCACAACCTTCTGCCCTTCTCTTAGCAAAGGACAGCATTTTGCTTGGAGCCAAGATATTTTTTTTTCCACCCTTTTGGCCTTGCTGAGCTTTTTAACGATCACTTCTATGCTGCTTGTCTCTAATCTGCTGAGAGATGCTGTCGCTACAAACTGTACTGAGAGACTGTGAGAAAATTGCACTACAATCCACATGGAAGCCCTGCTTTTGGTTCCAGGGTGTCTGCTGGGACCCGTGTTAAGAATATGTGTCTAAAGAAGGAGCTCATTCTAATTCTTGGTGCACAGGTGAGTTAATAAGTGTGTGCATTGAGACCAGGCGCTGATGTATCAAAGATGTGGCTCTCTATCACCTCGAGGGTGTTCTTAATAGTGGTGCCAGGTTTTTTTTCCCTCTTTCATTTTCGTCAAAATGTATCAAGGGCTGTCACTGCTTCTCAAAGAAAGCTCTTATTAATATGTATAAGGTAAGTGTTCCTTTCTAAGAATTAACTTTACTCACAATCATAACATCCAACTATAATGCATGTGTAGAAAATAGGCAACACATACAAGCACAACAGAAATGACTCAAAACATTATAGCTCTGAAGTTTCCTGGGACAGACAATGTCATATATTAATTCAAAGAAATTCAGTCCTTTACTTTTTATTTTCCTCTCTGAAGCAGTAGCATTTTCCAGATAATTATTTCTCTCATTTCTGAGTCCAAATATACTTCATTTTGTGTGATATTTTGAGGATATATTAGTACCTAAAGTGTGGGATGTGTGGTCACCATTAGAAGCCTTTCTATTAAATATTAACTTTAATGCATGACCCTTATTTGTCTTAGTCTATGATTTATGTTTAATTTGTACCTACTTTAGCAGCTAGTTGGTCAGAGATTCAAAACATCTGCCTTTTAGGAAGCTATATGAACTTACTGCTTTTCAGGATTTTTATGTCTTAATTTCCCCTTTGTCAAAACTTTTAGTTCTAGAGACATTTAGTCATTTATTGGGAATTTAACTAATGCAGTTGTTCCCTTAAGGAATTACAAAAAAGGTTTACGGTTTGGCTTTCATCCTGAGTGATAATTATAACAAATAACCCTTGAGCTTTTGCTATATGGGTGGTTCTTATAGTCATTATCTAGTCAAGACTCTCATAACATGAATGAAGGAGTACGTGTATAGAAGAGCTAACCCACAGGTCTGAGGATCTGTCATCCTGTAGGACCCCAGCTCATGGTGGAAGGAAGGAGGAAGACCCAGACTTCCTTTCCTTAAAGAGTGTGAGTTTGTTTAGGACTGCCAAAAACAAAGTGCCTCAGATGGAGTAACTTGAGCCACAAAATTTACTTTTCTTGGGGCTGAAGTCTGAGATCTAGGTGTGGACAGGTTTTCTAAGACCTCTCTCCTCTGCTTGTCAAGATGTTTGCTTTTTCCTTGTATCTTCAAAAAGTGTTTTGGTAACTGTGAGTGTCTAAGTTTTCTCTTTTTTATAAAGGCCCCAATACTGTCAAATGAAGCCTCACCTTAGTGACTCGATTGTTTTTTTAAGACCTTATCTCCAAAAATGATCATATTCTGAGGTATTGGAGGTTAGGATTTTAACACGATTTTGGGCAAAAAGATCACAATTCAATCCATAGTAGGTCCTGTCAAAGGTGGACTTTTACAGAGTCCTGTCTGCTCTTGTCTTATTTCAGCTCAGGCATGAAGAATTCTTTCAGCTGTAGAAAGGCAAGGGTGCTTGTCATTCTGGAGAACCTAAACTTTGAAAACTTAAATAAAGATTGGGAAGAGATTTGGAGGCTGCTGCCTTTCTACCTATTATTCTTCCATCAATTTAGGGACATGAGTGAGGAAAGGGCCACCAGAGGAACCATCCTTTCACTTTGTAACAAGGCAGCAAGACCTTGATATTCAAGGCATAAATGCAGAAAATTTTGAATGTGTGAAGCAAGGCAAGAAAAATAAGCAAATTCAATAAGCTACTTAATAATTTGAAAGTACTATGCTCTAGATTCATGCTGTTGTGTTAGGGCTTTTTCTAGGAAATCCCTCCTCTGCCTCACAAACTTTTTTCTTTCCCTTTATTGATTTTATTTGTATATTTTAGGAACACATATGATCTCATTCATCATTGAGAACTTGTACCTGTACACGATCTATCTTGGTTCTTTGTCCTGCCCTCCTTACAACCCCACTACCCCCATATACATAAGCTTTGTTTTCATTTTTTCCCTTTCCCATCAAGTTTTTTCTTTTCCTTCCTTACTTTCCCCTGCCTGCCCTCCCTAGTTCCTCTTCCCCTTTGAACATTTCTTCCTGCTTCACTGTAGCCACGCCACTCTGAAGGCAGCTGATCTTGTCTGATCTCAGAAGTAGCGTCTGACCTGCTTAGTACTTGGATGAGAGAACGAATTGTTTTGGGGGCACCTGTCCCTTGCAAGTCTGTTTGCAACAAAGACTCTTTTCAGATGGGATCTGTTATATCAGAATCTCCATCTACTTTTCTTTCTTTTACTATCATGAAAGCAAAACAACATAAAAATCACAATGAGAAACCCGGTATTTAACTTTTTCTCTTATTCTTATTACCTCTAAGGGTTCTGGAAATTTCTCTGTAGGTTGACAATATGCTGGTGAAAAAGGCTGGGACTTGGCTTCTGCCATCTAAATTATGATGGCACTGCTGTCACTAAGAAGCTGTATGATCTCAGGCGAGTCCTACTTGTTCCTAGCTTCATACTCAGGAACCAGGAATGAACCCTGTAATCCCAACCCCATTATGGGCATTATGGTGGGGATTGAATGAGGTAACACGAGGAGATATTCTTAAGCTTTTACACTGGAGTCCAATTGAGATAAAAGTATTTTTACCACATCAGCATCACACACACGCACACATGCGTGCACGTGCACACACACACACGCACACACACACACATTACTTTTTATGACCAAGGACTCAGGAGAGTAACAGTATAAAAGAAAGGTAGCAGCAGAGTTGTTAGGATCAAAAGTAAGATAAATATATATCTATGCTTTGAGACTGTCAAGGTTTTCTGTTGTGAGGTTGTTTGTGAAGCATACAAGGAGACTTTTTCTAGCACTAATGTCCTCTTCTACACCTCTCATAATGTTTCGACCCACTTCTGAGCCATATTTTGACTAAAGCATTTATATCATTTCTATCTGAATGTTCACATTGACTTATTTTCCCCATTTGTTGGTTTTGCAGAGGACAAATTCATGTTAATTTCTTTCTATTCTTATTCCAGGAAGTCATAAGATTTTGTCATTTTATAGCTTTCCCCCTTCACCCTAGTTAGTGGGCAGATCTTTTTCTACCTTTATCTGTTTTTCCCTTTCAGCAACAATCAGATCTGTTCTTCAGGAGTGGGTGTTAATATACCTTGCCAATTTTATTAGTTTTCTAAGCACTCATTCAGAAAATGCCTTAGTAGTCTCATTGGTCAAGAAGTCTTCACTGATACTGAATGGTTTCAGAATTGTACTTGGCAGTGCCAAGTACCCAGCTGTGTGAAGAGACCTCTCATCCTGTTTTGTGATATAGCCAGAAATTTGTTTCTGTGGTCCTCGGCCTTTCCCAGAAGAGCGTCTAAAAAGAAAGAGACTGGGATTCTAGAGCATGTGGAAGCTGAACCATGCCATGCCCACTTTTAGCTGGACTGCCAAAGGGCCTGAGATGCCAGAGAAGCTCTAAGTACCCAGGGAAGCCACTTTTTTGATTTAGTTCTCACCCACCTTTTCCAGAGCAGCTACCTCACTGGCCAACGGTAAGCCAAGTACCTGACCTTTTAGGGATTTTTTTTATTTGAACCCAGCATCAGGCTTCTGGAAGTGACCAAGTTGGGACAAAAAGTTTGCTACTGTGGTATTGTTCAGCTTTTTCTTCAGCTGCATGAAGTGGTATATTAGTAATTTCTTTTAATCAAAGGATGACATGACAAATGTTCCGTTGCATTGGTCAAACTTCCACTGAAATGGGCAGCTCCTTAGGTTATTCAACCATTGCATTTATCAAGTTGCCTTCACAGTAGCCCTGTGTGATGGCATGCATGTGTTCTTGTCCTCCCTAAAAGCATTTCCAGGTTTAGGATGAAACATGAGAAGCACAATCATCTAATATGTTCTCAAATTCTGAATAATGATGTCAAATGATAACTTGAGCTAGAATTTCTTAGTGCCTAAAGTGTCATAAATTTGTCCACTTGTGGAACTGAGGGCACTAGAGAGTATGTCTGGTAGTTTGTAAATTCAACATTCCTATGATGATGAGTAATTCATTTATGACTATTTCCCTGGGACCCACTACAGTTGAGAGACGATTACTCCATGGGTGAGATATTTAATATTCTCCACTCTCCAGTGTCAATGGTAAAGCATTGTCTGTGGCCTCCTATTCCAGAACTTCTTCATTTAGTTGAAAGAGAAAACTAGTCACCTACTACTGAGTACACGGCGGGATAGCTCCCCATGCCTCAGCCCTCATCCCTGAATCAGTTGGAGAGAACGATTTCCTCTGACGGAAAAGGCTTTGAAATAAATAGTGAAGGGACCCAAAGAGTAAGATTTTCTTTTCATGCTTTTCTGAAACTTTTTTTTTTGGTATTTATTTCAAAGACTTAAGTGTACTTTGGGGGGCCCCTAATCATCCTAAGCCCTGGGAATTTACTTCTCTGCAGCTGCTCCCCTCCCTGAGCAGCACTGCACGGAGCAAAATAATTGTCTGTTTCTGCAAGCAGCCTCCTGTGCAGATGGAGCCTGATTAGCATGTGCACTTGCAGCAGGCCACTGCTCGAGCCACATTTGGAAATCCAGCCACTGAGAGAAATGTGGGCTTGACATTCATTAACATTCTTGGGCTCCCTGGGAAATACACATAATAGGGTAAAATTGCCATTAAGGAGAGCAACACTTGAGGGAAATATCCACTCAATAAAGACGGAGATTCTTCTCATCAACAGCTGAGAAAAAATTCAGTTGCCATAAAGGGTAAAAGAGACGTCCTCTTAATATGAGTGGAGATGACCAGAGTTCAGCAGGTTTGCAGCACTAATGAGTCCCATCGTCCTGTGCTGGATGGCAACTGGCTTATTGGTATGCAGATGTTTCTCAGGAATATTTTGATTTCAGCAGGTCCCAGAAACAGTTTAATGATTTCTTTCCCCAGGGTTGTCTGTATTAACCTTAAGAAAAGGCAAACATGAACAGAGCAAGTCTTAACATGGACATGCAGCCCCTAAGTTAAAACTTTTTTCTGCATTGGAAAATGATATTCTTGGATATTCCTTTTGCTTGACACTGGGGTTCTTCATGGGATACTGATAACCTGTGCCAATGATAACTTGCCCCTGTGGCTGTGACTCACCTTTGCACCTGTAAGGCCATTTGATTTGACTCTGCTCTCCAGAGTCCTTTGAATTTGAATGATGCACTGCTTGAGACTGCAGGGTTGTGTGTTACACATGCTGAAGCTGATGCAAGGATTTCTTATTAACATTTCTTCTTTCAGTCCAAAGAGTGGTACTAGATGATATTTGAATGCGTCTAGAATACTAGACATTTTGAAGTTAGCTTTGAAGAGACTTGAATGATACTTTAAATCCTTATTATGAGTTTGCACTCAGGTGTAGGTCCATGACACAAAAGTTTTAAACTTGTTTTCTCTTTGCCCATCTGATCTTTCTTGCAGCTAGTGTCCTTGACATTCGGTAGGGAGGAGCAAGGCTGCCTGTGGAGTCTGCATCTTGCATAATATTATTGATGTACTGAATAAGTTATTTAAAGTGGTAGGTTTCTTAATGTCTGGTTGTGCAGTTGTAAATTCCTTCCTGGGATGTAACGCCAATTTGTACACATACTATTTTGATTCTTTTATCTTCAAATGGTCTTAATTTGATGTCAGACATCAGTAATGCACTTCAGTTTTGTTGGGGCAGCACCCTGTGCTCCTTGTTAATAACAATACCTTGTACTTTCATAGCACCTTATAATTTGCAATGCATTTCACATATATTTTTTAACTTAATCTTCACAATGTACTGATGTGATAGATGGTTTACTGTCTTTTTTTTTTTTTAGATGAGGAAACTTGGCAGAATTTATTGAGCAAACACAGAACTTGGACTTGTCACTCTAATCCTTTCCTATAACATAAGCTACTCCTTTTTGTTTGAGAAGATCTTTTGTAGTAAAAATTAATTTGTTGATGCAAAATCCAAGATGTTGCTTTAAACATCTACAACTAAGTCTAGCTGAAGGAGTTGCTTGCTGAACATGAAAATAAGTACACTGAAGTCGTAAAAGATCTTCATAAAGATGGTTATCAAAAGAAAGCCCTTCTTGGCTGCTTTGATTTCTGCCTCTGAGAAGTGTCTGTTCATTTCAGTTGCCCATTTTTGAATTGGGTCTTTAAACTTGGGGAGGCTGATCTGTTTGAGTTCTTTATATATTGTCGATAATAGATGAAGAAATGCTCAACATCTCTGGTCATTCGAGAGATGCAAATGAAAACAACATTGAGATTCCACCTCACTCCACAAAGAATGGCTGCGATCACAAAGTCAACCAACGATAAATGCTGGCGTGGCTGTGGGGAGAAAGGAACCCTTCT